>JAAGKR010002790.1:0-30202 GCA_011419295.1 Clarias macrocephalus
AAAATGAGACACTTTCGAGAAGGGGGGTGGTAGGGTCAGTTCATGGGCCCCCTGGCACACCGGGTGACGGATAATCTCCACACTGGAGGTATATCTGTCCTTTCTGTGGCAGGTACATATGGGGTCGGTTTGCCAGCTCAACGCTTGTGGGTGAACACACTTTGCTCAAGGGTCAAACAGTGGCAGCCCGGTGGCATCATTAAATATAAAAGAAAGTCTGTCTTATTGATATCCTGACAAAAATGATTAGGCTAAGCGGAGAGATGTGATGCAGTTTAGCCGGATCTATGCAAGACTAAAATTTGCACCATTGTTCATAACAGCTATCAAAATAAATAATAACAGGAAGTGAGGTTTAAATAGGAGTTTTCTTTCAGGGCACAGACCATCATGAAGGCACGTCTGAAAGGCGCTCAGACCGGGCGCAACCTGCTGAAGAAGAAAGCGGATGCTCTGTCCATGCGCTTCCGTCAGATTCTGAGGAAAATCATTGAGGTAGGACAAACAGCAGCTTTGTAAGTTTTGTCCTGATTTCTACTGAGCCATATGACGGATTACACCGGATTTCTGTGGGGATGTGTATGATACGTGCGGCTTTTTATCATGAAAGTAGTGTTGAATTCTGTCCAGTTAGGTTGGTTATTCACAGCTTTTTTCACCAGTTAACCAGTGTCTCCTGTTGATTTCAGACTAAGACGCTTATGGGGGAAGTGATGAGAGAAGCAGCTTTCTCCTTAGCTGAAGCCAAATTTGCTGCTGGTGACTTTAGGTATGAACAGAGAAGCATGAATGCTATTGCGGTGTGTATGTGAAAGTCTGTGTGATAGTTTTTCTTTCTCTTGATCTTAACTGTGGCTGTGTTGTTTCTTTAGCACTACAGTCATCCAGAATGTGAACAAGGCCCAGGTGAAGGTCAGGGCAAAGAAGGACAATGTTGCAGGTTTGTTGAACATAGTGTAAAATGTTACTTGGCACTAGAATAAACTAGAATAAATACCTGTCATGTTTTTTTTTTATATTTGTGAAGACCTTCCACTGGCACAATGCTTACTGCAGCTAATTAATCTTAATCTTTTAATTGGCAAAAAAACAAAAAACAAAAACACAATCAGCTTTTGATATTTGAGCAAAACGTGTCATGATATGAGGCAGAGCCTTTTGGCCACTTTACCAATTCTGCTCTAAAACAGGCTGTTAAAAATTAATACCATTTAATACCATAGTACATTTACGCTAATATATAAACCTATTATTAGCCTTAGTGACCAAAAGGAACATTTCTTTTGGATCTTTTAACCCAAAATGTTCAAACGTAAAACTTCCAAACTAAGTGTTGGACAGATTTATATTTTCTGTTCTGTATGTGAGATATAATTTTCTCACTAAGCCTCTTCTTGTGATGAAACAGAAAAATCACCCAAAACACTGCCCTCTTGTGACGAGTAACAGCAATGCAAAGTCCACGTGATAAATGGCTGCGTTCCGATCCACAGTGTAGTTTAAAGTGCGCTGCCTACTCCCTTCTGCCTGTGCGGTAAATGTCAGGGTAAGGGAACTTCCCTTGACAAAATTCCACCGTTAGAAACACTCTGCAGCGGCACCGGCGCAGACGTCACTTCCTCCGTGCGTTACCATGGTAACATAAGCACCCCGGATACCTCTCGCTGCTACTGTGGAAATTTCACACTACGGAAAATATTTATTTATTTATTGAAACCGAAAACTGATATAATTATAAAATTTATAGTATAGAATTTTTTATAACTAGTAAATTAATTATTTGATTAATTTACATGAAGGACTGATTTAGATTATAATTTTTATAGATTACTAGCCTATATAATAAGGATTTTAATAAGGATTTATCGATGAAATTAAATATTAAATTGTCTCATTTTAATATTATGGATAATGACAGAATATTAATTGACTATATTAATTAACAATGACTTCAGCAGCAACCCCCCCCCCCCCCCCCCCAAAAAAAATCCTTGTGCTGAAAACCTGATTGTTTCATTAACGCTCACTTTTTTTTCTTTTGCACTGTTTCACCTCAGGTGTGACTCTGCCTGTATTTGAGCACTACCAGGAAGGGGGAGACAGTAAGTCAAACAACTTCACACAATTTTCATCTGGAACTTTTGATTAGAAGTAAATGTAGAGAAAAATGCCATTAAACCCTCTCAGACTGCACTTAACAGGTAATGCGTAGCAGAAAATAACTGTATGATTGTGTGTGTGTGTAGGCTATGAGCTGACCGGTTTAGCGAGAGGTGGAGAGCAGTTGTCCAGGCTGAAGAGGAACTATGCTAAAGCCGTGGAGTTGCTGGTGGAGTTAGCCTCCCTGCAGGTAGGGGGCACTCACGTGTATGCTATATGTTGCATTTATGTCCGTCATAGGGACCGCACACTTAAGGGCTAACCTGCACAATCCTGACCCAGATGAATCTGTTATCGAAAATAAATTAATAGGTAATATTACTGAAAAAAGCATGCAAAAGCCTTAATTTTTAAACAAAGAATTTTAAAAAGCTAATTCTTGTGGTTTCACCTTTTGTCTTTGTATCACTCAGACCTCCTTCGTCACCTTGGATGAAGCCATCAAGATCACCAACCGCCGTGTGAATGCCATCGAGCACGGTGAGTCAGAGACGAGTCTGTCCCGCTCTCAGCTCAGGACAAAATTTCGACCCTGACAGTTAATGAGATGAAATTGAAGTAAAAAAACTTGGCTGGATTGTTAAACATACAGCCTGTGTAGGACACTTTTAGGACTTAAGATCCGTTAAGATTGCACACATCAATCAGCAAGAGAGATGATCGCACAGATCTTAACCTTAATATTGCAGCATGAAACACTGCTAAGTAGTCAACACTACAGGAGTTACTGTGCAAGCATTAATGTTGAGTTCTCCCTCTTTTCCCTTTTAGTGATTATTCCAAGGATCGAGCGAACCCTCACGTACATCATCACTGAGCTTGATGAAAGAGAAAGAGAAGAGTTCTATAGGTGAGTCATGATTTGTGTTCGTGTTTTGGTGGGCATGAGGTAGCTAGAGTCAACTAAGGGGTGGCATTTAATTATTTATTTATCAAATTGTCTTGAGATAGACTAAATAATCCTGTAAATGTAATGGAGATGGGGAGGAGGGGTACAGACAGTATCATTAGTAAGATTGTTTCTAGATAAATATCTAATAAACTGTCTCTAATCTTCCAATAAACCAATCACAAGAATTCAGGAATTTTTTTCACACTTTACCTGCGAATATTGGCTACTAGATTTTTTAATGATCATAAATCGTACGCAGCGGTGTCCCTAACGGCTTTTATAGAACGAAAAATATAATGACATGGTGTTTACTGCTGATTAACGCCGCTAAAAGTGAGTCACCCAAGTGATCCAAGCATGTCGCTGCCTTAATTAACATCTTCATCTGCTTTTCTTTTTCTCCAGGTTGAAGAAGATCCAGGAGAAAAAGAAGCAGCTGAGGGAAAGGACGGAGAAGGAGATGGCGAAGCGCCTGGCCAAGCTCGGCCCCATCGCCGAACCAACCAACATGGTCGACATGGAGAAAGACGAGGACCTGCTGTTCGAATGAGTCAAGTTCGAGCTTCCAGTACACTCTCTATTTATTCTGCGTGCTCACCAGGCTAAGCACGGTATTATTTGTGAAAGGAAAGAAATCCACTGTTTTGTGTATATGTTGGTGCTTATTTTGTTTCCAGTTTTGTCGTTTAGGTGGGGGGGGGAGCATGTTCACATTATAGTTGCTATAAATTAAATATAAATCTATGTACATTGTTGGTTTATGCTGTTAGCAATGACTGACTGTGTTCTCTATAAGGTTTACTCTCCCAGTCTGTGTGAGTGATCCATCATTGACGACAGTATGGGATTACCTGAAATGCCATTCCAAGTCCATCGATCATGTTCGGATGTTATATATGTAAAATATACTGTAGTGCAAATTAGAAAGCTGGTTCTACACTGGAAGCTCCAGATCATTGATTATGGCAGAAATAATCTCCGTGTATAGTTATTCCTACTGCTCATCGCTGCACCACACTGTGTCAATGTTCGATACGTCCAAAAAATTCATCAGAGTGCCCCTTGCTGTGTGGAAATACTTGTATAATCCCAACTAATCTTGTCTGTGAAATTTATTTGGAATAAAAATTGTAGATGTTCATCATAAACCATTTGTTGTAAGTTGGATAGTTATTGCTGTGTCTGTTTATACAGTGTTCGGCAGACATGTTCCATCATTTAATCAATTCCACAGGGACTTTATAGCACTTACCGTATTTTAAAGGAATAGCCTGGAGTCGTCTTTTGCAAATTAATATTTGTTTACTGCATCTCTAGTTTTAATGTAATTAGTGTGAGAATTTGCATCGACACATGACTTCCACTAAGAAGAAGAAAAAAACTTCTGACACTTATTGACAAAGAGCCCTGTAAAATAAGTCTAAGGTCAGTTTAATTCATGTGAAATATAAAAAATCTCTGCTAAATGTTCCTTTTAGAGACGGAATTACTTTTGGGGAGAAAAAAAAATCCTTCATAAAATTCTCTCATTATTGTCTCCTGCTTTATTTTTAGAATATAACGTAGTTTTGCTCTGTATAATCTCAAATATTAAGTGTTTACTGTATGAATGCGTACTGAAAGGTGCTTGTTGTTTTCCTGGAATACTTCATCTTTTCACACATCTTTTTTTTTCTTTTTTTTTTTCTGGTTCATAAAATCCAGAACAGTAAATTCAGTTCTGAGCTAAGATAGTTTTGCTAGTTTCAAACCTACACCGAACAACTGGTCAAGATTTGTGGCCATACAGTAAATACACCGTCTGGACAAAATATCTTTTTTTAAAAAGCCTTGTGTTGGATAATTACTTCGGGATTGATATCTTTCAGTGGGCAACAATTCATCTAAGTGAAGTGATGAAGTGAATCATTTCTTCTTTCTTAAAAGATGTTTTTCTGTAGTCGTGGAAAAAGATGTTGATGATTCAGAAGGGTCAAATTATTGTCCTGCATCAAGCAAAGAAAACAACTAATGAGATTGTGAAATTACTGGAATTGGGTTAAGAATTGTCCAACACATTATTTAAACCTGGTAAAAAAAAAAAAAAGTGATCAGAAAAAAAAGAAAAACCTGGTAAAAAAAAAGTGATCAGAAAAACAATCACAAATGAAAACTGGTTCCTCGTAAAAATCAACAGTAGAAATCACCTGCTTCTGTGTTTAAGAGTGAAAGTAAGAGCATTTTCACAAGAAAAAGAACAGGATTAGGACTTTACTTTTAGCGTGTGACCACTTGTTAGTGAGTGTTTATCAGAACAAAAGGCTTCAGTTTGCTAGGGAGCATCAGAACTGGACTTTGGAGCAATGGAAAAAGGTCAAGTCGTCTAATGAGTCCACATTTCGGAGGGAAGTGCATGAAGTGATGTACAAGCCTCTGGATCTGGGGCTGCTTCAGATGGTCAGGTCTAGGCTCTAGGCTCTGTTATGTGGCAAAAAATGACGTCAGCTGCCAATCATTGGGCTTAGATTGTAATAGAGTGGTTTTGGGGGTATGAGGTATAGTTTTCTCACATGAATTGACTAAAATTGTGTTGAATGCTGACCATGACCCCATTGGAAGCGTTGAGGATGTGCTGGAGAAGATGTGCTGATTTGACTCTCTGTCATAATGAATGCAACTCTAGATGGAAATAAATGATGTGATGTTGCATAGGCTAATTGAAATAATAACACGAAAATGCACAATGTAATCAAAGCTAGAGAGAGGCGTTCCAACAAAATACTAGCGTGCACAACCTTTTTTTTGGTCAGTGTATTTTAGCCAAAAATAAATCGTTTTTTTTTTTTTTTTTTTTTTAAATGACTGTTTACAGAAATGAAATGAATCTTAGAATGAATTCCTTTTCTCACCCTTAGTGACTGAGGAGAGTTTGTGTGCTTCCAAAGAAAATACAATCACCCCAAAACGGCGATTAGGGACTAAATCACCCGACACAGCATTACACAACAGTTTTCTGAGTCCGGCACATAATACAAGGCATTTTTCAAGCTGAAAAAACATAATACAATGATAACGTCATATGTTATGAAGCAACTTTATAGAAAAAACCTCTGTACAAATCATTTTTATATAATGATCAAGGATTTTATTATCATAGTCTCTCTCATCAGTTTCATATCATTACAGAAAATGTTATTGTACAGAGTTTGTTCAGCAATGTCTCCTCTTTGCTTGGTAAGTTTTCTCCGCAGTGCTGGTCACGTAGATCTGTACAACACGGTTTGTGTTTTTTTACTGTACAGGTTTGTGTAGTAGGTTAAAAAGGCTCTCAGCACTTAAATAAGCTGTTTTCATCAGCATGTTTATATATATTGTATATATATATATATATATATATATATATATATATATATATATATATTCAAATAAAAGGTTATCCAGTGACTCCACCCCCTGGGGGTTAGAGGAGGAGCTTCACCAGGTCAGGTGACTAATAAGGAAGCTTCAGGGATCGGGCAGGCGGTTTCGTGTTCCCCCACACAAAACCCCCACTGCGTACATAAACAAGACTCACAAGAGAAACAACAAGCAAAGCTCTCGGTGAAGCCGTAATGGTGCGTACGGATGAGGAAAAAACCAGAGTGTTGCAGGAAGTATCACCCTCCACTCACCTCACATGATACTCATGTTTGAGCTATCAGGTCCGTTTGTCGTTTGGCCCAAAATGCATTTCACACGACACCCCGATTCAGCCCGGTTCATTTGGCTAATCTGGCGGACGTCTCCGTTACTTGTAGTTCCTGATCACCTTTTCTGATCAATCACTTTCCGTGGTTAAAGAGGACGCCGTGCGAAAATGGATTTTCAGCCAAACTATCGCTTTAAGATGAGGAAATAATGTATATATTTTTTTTTCCTGGCAGGCACCTACTGCTTTCTATTAAAATGCTACAGCTATATCGATAAGGTCTAGCATCGAACACACAAAGCAATCGCAATGAAAAGAACAGAGCTGTCTTAATATAATAATCATGAGAAGAATAATGATCATAATCAATAATAATAAGAGTAATAATTATAATAATATATTACAGAATAAATCTCTTTTTTTACTTAAAAGTTTTTTTTAAGGTTTTAAATACTAGGATCTTTTTAAATCTTTTTTTTTTTCTTTTTTCTGAATACATATTTAGTAGTTTTTCGTGATCAAGATGTCGACTATACTTCAACGTTATCCAAATCAATAAAAACTAGCTGTGCCATTGCATATTACAGAGATAGTCGATGATATGTGGGCATGCACCGTGAACCACCGCTCGCTCGCAGCTCTATGCTCCCTCCATCCCTCTGTCCCTCGCCGATGACATCATAGCCGCCCTATGACCATGACATCCACCACCTCGCCTTTGTGCAGCTCCACGTATTGCTCTGTTTTGGGAGGTAGCATGAGGAGGCCGTTGGCACTGCGCATGCTCATGAGCCGGCTGTTTACCTGGTTCCCTGTGGAAGAAATGAAACGATGATGAGAAAGTTAAACCTTGGTTCTTTAGGCTAACAATGAGATGGGTACAGAATCATTCGTAATAAAAAAAAAAAATAGACAATATAAAATTTCACTTTATTCGAATTATTATTTTTTTATAATTATAACAGCCCCACCAGTGGTTATAAGGAAAATACACAAAATGGAACGAAGAATTCAGAATAATTTCTGTAAATTTTATTCTTTTTGAAGAACCTGATGGAGATCAATGAGAAGTGGACACCATCATCAATAGAAATAAACCAGGAATCAATATAAATCTGTATTTTTCCTCTGCATGCCCACCTGTGCTCTGAGCCCATGGCAGCGGCTCCTGATGGTGCCATGTTAAAATACAGCGGTGATACTCAGGCCGTGGGTCCAGCTTTACATCACAGGACAACTGCAGACACACAGCAAGAGACATTTTACCCACTTGCTTGTTTAAGCTGAAAGTGTGCATTGAATTTGACTTAAACATTAACCCAGTTTAAACATCTTCAATCAAGTCTGCAAACAATCAACAAACATAAAACAATAATTAGCTCAGTTAAAGCTCATCAAGAACACGTTATGGGAACAGGCACAAATCCTGCACAAATATGAAAAATATGAAACTGAAATGTATCTATTCTTTTGCTCACTGTGATGACGCATACCACATTTAACACATTCATACACTTCACTAGATAAGTGTTGAATTAATTAATATTGTATTGTTGGGGCGGCACGGTGGTGTAGTGGTTAGCACTGTCGCCTTGCACCTCCAGGGTCCGGGTTTGATTCCCGTCTCTGTGTGCATGAAGTTTGCATGTTCTCCCCGTGCTTGGTGGGTTTCCTCTGAGTCCTCCGGTTTCCTCCCGAAGACCTGCTGATTGGCGTTCCCAAAGTGTGTGAATGTGTGTGTGCCATGTGATGGATTAGCACCCTGTCCAGGGTGTGCCCCGCCTCGTGCCGTAAGCCTCCTGGGGATAGGCTCCAGGCCCCCCGCGACCCTGAATACAGGATAAAGCGGTATAGACAACGAGGGAGTGAGTGTGTGCATTGTTGGCCCAACTTCTTGCAGTGGTATTTGTTGAGACAGCAGTTAACGTTGTGTTCTTGAAAACTTTGAAGACACAGACTGAATAAACAACAACAACAACAACAACAAAAACCCAAGGTGAGCCAGCAATTTACCTTCCCTGAGATGCAGTCATGTGATTTATAAGACGCCAAACTGCACTAAAGAGATGAAAATGGCCGTTTGTGGACTTTTTACTCTTTTCGGTGAGTATATAATTAGTTAATATATATATTTAGTTATATCTTTTCATACGACAACACTGCATACATGACTGAAGTAGTCAGTGTAAAGTTTGTACAGCAGTGTAAATTTATTGTCCCATCAAAATAACTAAAAATACAGCCAATAATAGCTGAACCTCCTGGCAACAAAAGCAACTATGACATTGATGAAAAAGAATGAAACACAAGAATGAAGAAGTGATTCCAGAGTTGATCCCTGTGTCCCCTGTAGTTGGCTAATGACTTTTATTTTAGTTAGAAGCAGAAGTAGCATAGCATAACTTATATTATGCTATATTAAGAATTCAAGGCCTAATAATGGTTGAACTATTGTTGTCTTAATGGGAGACCACTTTCCTTCTTGGGTAGATGAAATCATAGGGGCATAAGTAACCATAGAGAAATAGAATTAATTGAGCCCACAACCAGTATTACTTAAGCTGACTTAAATATTTGAATTACAAATTGAGTCACCTTAAGATTTGGAACTGGCTAAACGTTGTTTCAACTTATCATTAATGTGAAATATTTGGTTTGGGCGGCAAATTTCTCTAAAAGAAGAAAAAGAAGCTTTTTTACATTAACGCGTCTTTTTAAAAAAAAATTATAATTTTTTTTTTTTTACAGTGTGGAGGTGTTAATCTATCATAAGGTTAAAAATCAAATACAAGATTATTAAATCTACTTCTAAACATGTTTACTAATTTGAACCTTTTGCTTTATTCCCTGCACACATTGACATTTTTACAAACAGAGTTTTTCTACGCACACGGTAAAATTGCATTTTTAGCTTATAAGTCAGAGGCCTGACGTCAGAGCGTGACATACTCAGTGATAACATATTACCTAACTGGACTCATATTAGTGCAATATGAAAGAGCCTGGTTTGAGAGACCTGGAATAGCTTTTGAGGAATTAACTAAGATAAAGCCGTTCATACTCAGAATTTGGACTCAGGAGCGTAAACATCGCTGTATAACTGTCTGCCTCTTACTCTAGCTTTGATGATGGTGGGTCGTGGGTCCAGGATTCCCTGCATCTTCCTCAAGGCGGGTATGACGAAGAGATTACACGTGACCACGGCTGACACTGGATTCCCTGTAAAAACAAATATTATCTTGTTTATCTGTGCAGAGCTTACCCAGCTAATAAGGGCCATATAATATATAATTAATTTATAATAGGATATACATATATTTCTAAACACACATGTACACACAGACAGACAGACAGACAGACACACAGACACAAACACATCTGTCAGCCATAACACTACCGCCACCACACGGTGAATTGAATAACACTGATCAATTATATAACAGTAAACTGGTAACAGGACCATGGGTACCCCAAGGCTCATCTATACTTGTGGAAACAAAGGCTAGTCGGTCTAATTGTGGATCTAGACTCCAAATTCCCCAGATCTCAATCTGATTGAGCATCCACGGAATGTCTGATCCACCCCGCGACCCATTGTACCGCACCTAAATAATCCACTGCTAACGTACCGGTGCCGAGAGGCCAGAGCTCCAACAATGGCACAAGAGGAACCTGCACAACATTGGGCTTAATGTTTTGCATTGTACTGTTATGGCTGATCAGTGTACTGTATATATATATATATATATATATATATATATATATACCCAGACATACAATTATCCAGTCAGTCATCCAAATAAATTAACCTACATACAATCAGACAAAACAAAAATTCAGATCACTCAGACACTAAAACAAGACAATGACACAACTTTAGACAGTCAACGAAGGACAAAATTAATCAGAACACAAACTAAAACATTAGTCTTAAGCCTAATGAATACATACCAACAAAAACTCTCACCATCCCTACCTGGTAGAGCAAAAATTAGCTTTCGTGTACCGTCCATGTCCAAAGTGGCAAATGTTGTAGGGAGACTATACAGAATGGACAAAAACAAATAAGGCCGCTGCTTTTTCACAACTGCTTTTCAAAACGTTGGCTTCTCATTCACCCACTCACCCGGGTTTCATAAAGACACGCCCAAAGTGAATCTGAGCATGAAGGTCAATATCCAACACCTGCTTCAGGTAGTCCTGTGGAAACAGGCCAATTATAGGTCCACATTAATGATGATCGAAACACACGTTCTCATAAACCCCCAGACAGCCCCATATGGCAAGGGAGGAACATCATACATTATTTATCACTACACTCATTGATGTGGAAAGATTCACCGGCATCTAAAATGAGCCACGAGATGTCAGCATGGAGCTAAAACTTTAGGTGTGTATTTTAGCTCTCTGTTCCAAAAGTGTTTTTAATCACAACTCTTATCGACTTCCATCATATCCATCTTATAGATGAAGGGACAATATCAGTGTTCTTTACTCAGACATAGAAAAGCATAGAGAAACAAACAAATAAAAATATGTAAGAGGATAAAGATGAGTGTGAATGCACAAAGAAGCATGAGTTGCAAATCCATCCATCCATCCATCCATCCATCCATCATCTGTTGGATGTGTAGGATCACAGAGGGCCTGAAGCCTATCCCAGGGACCTCAGTGCACTAGGCAGGGGACATCCTCATCGTCAATTTGGAAATGCCAATCAGGCTTCACTGTGTGTCTTTGGACTATGGGAGGACACCGGACAAACCCAGCATGCATTTGTCACACACGTTACTATACAGTGAAAAAGAAGCACATATACTAGGTAGTGTAGGAAACTGGGAGTTTCAGAGTGCAGGGTCAGCCATGACAGAGCACCCCTGGAGCAGACGGGGTTAAGGGTTTTGCTCAAGGTGCTCAGCAGTGGTGGCAACTTGTTGAAGCTGGAGCTACCTGAGGAGCTACCACTCACTTACAGTACTATACCTACAGTACCACTAGATGTGAGGTGACACTGATGTTAGTAACCACTAAGCCACCCTGCTGCCAAGAAGCCTAAGATTTCTTTACAGACTGATAGAATACTGACTAGCTGATGGTCTAAAGAGCCAACTTTAAACTAGCAAACTCAAACAGCTCCTACTGTAAGCTATGCATGGACTAGCTGGCACTGAAAAATAAACAATAGGACAAATAGAATAATTGACATGAATAAGCAATTGTAGTACATAATGTTGCAAATACGTAAGAATAATGTGATATAAAAGGAGTTATTTCTGCTCTCTTCCTCATAGATCTGATATTAACGTGTTAAATCTTCCCTGCTGCTATCTTCCCGTCACCTCTTGCACATGTTCTTAAAGGTGCGAATGCTCCCACGCTCACCTTCTTATTCTCTCTTTAAATCTTTCTCTCTCTCTCTCTCTGTCTCCTTCCCCCTCTCCCCATAACATCTTCGAGCCAACATCTTGTGATTCGTCTCTGGACGGACACCTCTCTGTCTTCCTCTCCTTTGATTCTCCAGGACATTTACAACGGTTTCTGATCTTTGTAGTAACATATGTCGATGGCACAGGCATTTGGTCAAACATATAAAAACCCCAGACTGGGTCTCTCCCGGCGCCAGAAAAGCTTCCCGAAGCACAGCGGACAGACCGAGCAACTCGCTTCTTCTACTATGAAACTTTAAAAACTTTACACATACCCTACTTCCAATAAGCTGGTAAATGTTAATGATGGAGCGTGCGGTGAGAGTGCATCACAAACAGAGCAGAGACGCGGCACTTCTTAAGCATACTGCATTTTTTAACCCCAAAAAAGAAACCTGCACTAAATAATTTCTTAATAAAGTCCTAAAGAAAGTCCTCACCTTCTCGCCCATGGACACGCCCCCTGAGGTAATGATGACATCGGCACGGCTGATACCCTCGTTCAGGGCATTCAGGAGGTCATCTGGGCTGTGGTAGGAGACAGGAAACCACAGCAGCTGTTACCAAATCCCAAACTAACTGCATAGTGATCAGAGTGCGTTAATACTTTTGTGTCAGCTTCACCTTGAACTCTGAAAGATACACGAAAATAAGTAACGCTAAGGAATTTTGACAACGTGCATCAATACACTATTAGTGTAAAGTCATCTGTGTGGGTTTCTTAGAATCTCTAAGTGGTCAAAATGTTAGGTCTATAACCTTGTAAAACTTTTAAGATGTGACAAGTGTACTAGTAAGGGTCAAAATGCCAATTCAGATCTTTCTTGAAATATAATTCTTTCATTATAAACCTTTAAGGACTATACTGTACATGTACGGAGACGTCCCTGCGCATGTTAAGAAAGTGTATAATGTTATGTATTACCAATAAGTTGTGCTGCTTTTATGGTTCATTGATGTGATTGTGTCTATTGCCATTCCTTCTCACTGATCTGGTAACTTGAAGGATCTTTTGTACCTACAATATGTGTCTTTACTTCTGAAATATGGATGCAATGTATCTAAAAAAGGTTTAAAGTGGTTTAAAGTCTGGCTTTATAGGTTCACTACATTGACGTCTCTGTCAAGTCATTAAAGCAGAAAGGCTCATGGCAAGATGTGCACATAGTGTTAGACATCTAGTGTATAATTCTTTCTGTATCTGCAACTATGTAGCTTCCGGAATCAATTTGTTTTTAGAACATATCTAAATATTAAAGATAATGTGTCTACTGTATAATAGTATACTGCACCACACTAGGCCTGTTATAAATCATGTTTTTTAATCCTGCCGATATGTATCTCTGTGCACTAGAGATGACCAAACATATTTGGACGCACTTTTAAAAATGCTTTTTGGTTTAATAATCAAAACTAATAGTGGAAGGCCTTTCTAGAAGAATGGAGGCTGTGACGGCAGCAAGCCGGATGGGGAAATGGACGTGTCATGGTCATGTCCCCACATGCGTTTGGTCATATATGGTACAGTATAAGATGAATGTGCAGTGATCCTCACTTGTCTCCCACGATGCCTAGGTTAATGGTGGGGTAGCCATGCTCCTGAATAGTGGCAAGCAGCGTGGAGCGGTTGGAGTCACGAATTTTCCCTGGGTGTAGATCGTCCTCAGGGTTCAGCAGCTGAAAATAGGCACATATTTACACGATTAACCACATACAATCTTTATCAGCTTAAAAAAAAAAAAAAACTGGTCTGATCTAGGAGTGTTCTCTTGCCATTTTCTCCAGTGACTATGATTACACAGTACTATTTTAATTAACTATTAGTTTATTTCTGATGTTGCCGAAAGTTTGCACAGTAAGTTCCTGTTACCACTTGTGTTTTAACAGTCCTCTATCCTGAAAACTTTAACATGTCGTAAAAGGCTTTGAAAAACACTCACTGATGACTCCATTAATGTTAATATCTTTTCTCTACGTTTATTATATATTATAATTAGCTTATGAGCAGTGTTCACCATACAAGTCTTTATTATTATAAAAACGATAACATATTAGAAAGTTTGTCTCTGTGATCTCACCCATGTATGTACAGTGTGTGTACAGAATTTCTATGTATATATGAATTCCAACCTCGTTTCCTGTGGACATTACAGCCACCACAGGGAACTTGTGCACTTCCACTTCTGTGACTCCCACTGTCGCCAGCAAGCCGATCTCCGATGGGCCCATATGAGTGCCTTTGGCCAACACACACTCTCCACGTTTTATGTCATGACCAATGGGCCTGAGACACACATGAGATAAGGAGAATAGAGGTGTTACATGTGGCGCTCTCCTTCTTGTCTTTTTCTTCTGTCTTTCTAAGTACAGTGGAACCTCGGATTGCGAGTAACGTGGTTTACGAGTGTTCCGCAAACCGAGCAAAGATTTTTAATAATTTTTTATTCAGAAACCGAGCAAGTATTAGTTTACAAGCGCCGAGTATCATTTATCACGTATGCGACTCTTATTTTGACATCGAGCGTCACTCGCTCACCCTTTTTTAAGGTAAAGTCCAGATTAATTTGTTTTATTTTCATTTTATAGATTGTATTAATTATCTTTATGTATTTATTTTTTGGGGCTGTGGAACAAATAATTTGAGTTTTCATCATTTCTTATGGGAAATGATGATTTGGTTTACGAGTGTTTTGGAATACGAGCCCACTTACGGAACGAATTATGCTCGTAATCCAAGGTTCCACTGTATCTGTCAATATATTGGAGTAAGACTGTAGCTCGCAGGATAAACAGCTGACGCACTGAAAAGCTGCACTCTGAGCTCCTTTAGCCAAATCTGAGCACAGGATCACAGCTTAGACCAGGATCACAGGTGGACCAAACTGTGGAGTATGTTTACAATTAAGCAAATGGTTATGATAACGGTAAGTTCTTTTGAACGTCTTTTGGTTACAATAGCTATAGTAGTAGCTAGGGATGGGAATTACCTGTCACCCGCCTGATAAGTTATTATCATGATACCTATGTGCCGATTCGGTTAAAATTGCAATTCTCTATTAAGTATTAAGATTTTTTCTTTTGGCAAATCTGTTTTTGTTGTAATTTTAAACCTTTAAAAATATGCTTCAATATAATTATATAAAAAACATATTTAAAAAAAAAAAATTATTAATTAAATATGAATCATTAAATGTAGTCCTTTCCTTATACCATGTGTTTCTCATTTAAAAGCCAAGGGAAGCCTTAAAACAATAATACGTTTTTGGAGACTTGTGTATGTGTGTCTAATGAATAGGTTTGAGCCGATCCCGGGTCATGGCCAATCAAACTGAAAACCAGCCAATTCTGGTCACTGGCCTGGCAACCAGGTCATCTCTATTACAAATGTAAAAAATTTTAAAAAAAATTATTTTCTCTTTTTTTCTTGAGATTTTGGATACATGAATCAGCACATGAAAGAAAATAAAAAAATAATTAAAAATTTCCCTCATCTCTAGTATTAGCTATATAAATGTACAACCCATGGTTATAATTTTACATCCATTTCTGCATATCAGACCGTAAAGAGAAACTAGTAAACTAGGAAATTAACAAATGTCGGACTTTACAAATCTTAGGATTCTTTCGTGGCAATTTAAATGGCTGCTGTTGCTAAAATCTTGCCTCTGTGTCATGTGTATTCATAGTAAATGACTGTTGCACAGATTTATGCCACAAAATTGCTATCTGCTAACTTGCTAGCCGCTAAAGCTGATTTATTCTGATGAATAAAGGAATTAATAGGGATCTATAATACAGGCCAGCAGATACATGTTAAACAGGGTATGAAATGTGCTGATGTGAAGGACATTCTAAATGTACTATTCACAGGTTTTATTTTCTCTTAAAAACAGTGAAATATAGGTAAAGGTATAATAAAGGTATAATTTAAAGGTATAATAAATACCTTTAAATAAGGAAAGTATACCGCAGAGGGGGCTTTCAAAATGATACATAAAATGGATCAGAAATCTACTAAATGATATTCATTTGAACTGCGCTTACAATGCTTGCAGACAGAAAACACCTCTCTCTCTCTTTCTCTCTCTCTCTTACCTGATATCCTGTCCTGGACGTGCTTGCACCAGAATGCGCACTTCAAGTTCCTCTGTGCCCTGCAATAATTAAAAGCTTACTGAAATACATATTAAAACATGACCTGTGGTTTATTTCAGATTTTTTTTTACTAAAAAGCCAGGCCAAAAACCTAGATACAGTTTTAAAATATAAACATATAAAATATGCCTCCAGTAACTGACACCAAATGACACACACACACACACTATTATATTAGCTTTTATCCAATACACAGGATGTCCATACACAGTTTTCTTACCATTGCTAAAAATACCTAAATAAATACTGTCGTTTGCTTTGTGGAAAAGTGCTTATATAAGTTAAGTTCAGCCTTTATTTGTCACATATACATTACTGCACAGTGAAATTCTTTGTGCTTCGCGCATCTCATCTTCTTGTTAGTAGGCTGGGGTCAGAGCGCAGGGTCAGCCATTATACAGCACCCCTGAAGCAGACAAGGTTAAGGGCCCTTACTCAAGAACCCAAAAGTGGCAACCTGATGGAGCTGGGGATCAACCACCGACCTTCCGACCCGTAACTCAGAGCCTTAACACACTGAGACCAAAAAATCTGCCCCTTGAATCTTGTATTGGTTATAAGACCAAAATAAAGCATGTTTAAACATACATCTGGAAAACTTGTAAGCGTTTCGAAAAGTGTGGATCTGTTACGCATTGGTGTCTTGTCCAATACAATTTATAAAAAAAAGTTTCCTTTTTATTTAACTAGGCAGTTCCCAAACAATTATGAAGCATTTATGCTCCTTTAAAAGTGCTTATAATAAAAAAAAAATCTGCCAATTCATCTACTGCAATAAACGGTTAATACAAGATTAATGTATGTTAATCAGTTAATAAATGTCACAATATAGTCTTCTCTTTTCTTAAGTAAGTGTATGTATGACATGGCTGCTCATTGCTTGCAGAAAAAAATACTCTCAACATAATGTATTTCTTGCACTAGCCCATTTAGAACATTATAAGCATCTTATTTCATTATATAAGCATCTTATTACATTATACCAAATGTACTCGCTTTTATAAGATTGTACTGGCTTATAGATTTATTTATGCATATGGGGAAACAAGAGAATTTTCTTGTAGTGTACCATTAGTTTGGACTACAGGGTTTAAAATCTAGATGCTATTTTAAGACATACTTTACGGCATAAAGATAAAAAAAAAACAGCAATATGTTGTAGAGACGCATAATTTCAATTAAAGGTCACAATAAAGGGAACTTATTGACCAAATGTAACCTTATTGGGAAGTAATCAGGCATTTATGTCCTTGGGGATTTTAGTAAAAACCTCAAAATACAATGCTTTTGGTGAACGAGTAAAAAAGTAGAACATTTGTAGAAAGAGTGTTTGTAAGTGTGGCTATGCAAACTCACGTCCTCGGATTCTCTCAGTAGCTCTGTGTCCTCCACCTGCACCACAGCATCGGCTCCACATGGGATTGGAGCTCCGGTCGTCACCCTCATCACCTGGCCTGGCATCACTGTGTGTGTGGGCTGTGGGGAAAACACAAAAATTCATAAATAGTCCTCGGTTCCGGGATTGCCAATACAGTCTAAATCACAATGCTACAAAGCTCATGCAATGTTCATATTTCATAATGACTCACTGGAAATAGCAAGTGGAAATGAGTATATACACATGAGTATATACACATTATGTGTGTGTATGTATGTATGTGCACGTATGTGTATTCACCTGTTCCCCTGCCTGAGACTCGCCGATGATAAAGCGGTCACCAGGGCCATCAGCCGCTGGAGAGGTAAGGACCAGACACATACACTGTAAAACTTATTGCACAGACTGTAATAGTTTTAATATTTTATCACTAAAATTAGTTGAACTTAAGCTGAACAATGATTCCAGTTACTAGATATTTTTAAAGAGAAAAGCAAATCTACACTTCTGAGGGGCTGAATGGAAAAGTGTTTGCTTTATCAGTCATTGATTGCAACTTCAAATCCCGGTCATGCTACAGCCATCTGTGGCTGCGACTCAAAGAATGTAAAAGTCCCAATTGCACACATGTGTGGCTCATAAATGTACTGTACTTGGCTGGATCAAGGTGTCTTAGAGCAAGAGTGTTGACTAATGGGTAAGAATTGTCCCGGACCAAATTAAGAAAAAAAAATCCATCCATCCATCCATCTAAGAACCTCTGTAGTCCAACTAGGGACCGTGGAGGCCAATGGTGACCATTGTATTTCTTCACTGTATGTATTTCACAACCGTGGTAGGACCTTTGGTCACCATTCACACGCTCATTTACACACTATGGGCAATTTGGAAATGCAAATTAGCCTAATCTGCATGAGGAAACTGGAGTACCCGGAGGAAACCCACCAAGCCCAGGAAAAAAACCATGCAAACTCCAGGCACACAGAGCCGAGGTGGGAATCGAACCAGGACCCTGGAGGTGCAAGGAAACAGTGCTAACCACTACACCACACTGAAAAATCTGAAAAAAAAAAAAAAGATGTCTATGCTGTGCGAGACAAGAGAATTGGTTTACAGATTCAAATTTGTGACACGTTTGTAAACCCACTAATTTATATCCATACTTAAATCTGTAGTCATACATTTACACAAGACGAAGGCATAATGGAAATACAGGTGAAGAGAAATATGGCCTAGTAAACAACTCTTTGTTTAAACTACAATTGGAATCATATCCTGAAAAGGATAGACACAGGACTTTCAGCCTCGCTTTTTAGCTAATCACCATTTATACGACATTACACAGCTATAGCATGAAGAAATAGATTTTGGGTAAAAAAAAAATGGGTAAAAAGATAAAGAGTTTAAGAAACAGTCTGTATGTTCCCCTGAGAGAGAAACACGCTGCGTCTGTAGGGAATTCTACTATAAAAGTGTGAGCTGTCTGACATTCATCCATATAAGAGGCTTTTCCTGAGTGCACTCTGCAGCAGACATGACTGATATGGGGAACATGGAGGTGTGACACAGGGAGTGAAGCGTCAATTAACATAGAGTGTCATAATGCGAGGCAAACACACACTCATCATGAGTTGAGTGTGACTGAGAGGAGCGAGAGAGAGAGAGAGAGAGAGTGAAAGAGAGAAAGAGAGAGGCAAAGGGAGAGAGAAGGGGGTGTTGATGAATCACTGTAATATCAGTATGAAGGGAATTAAATAAAAAAAAACTTGCTGCAGTATGAGTTACTGGGAAGAGAAACAAGAAACAAAACGACTCTTCTGGGGTCTTCAGGGTTAAAGTGGAGTTTAATACAGAGGGAAACATTACCTCAGCTTGAGTCAAGAGTGCTTATTACTGTATGTGAGGAATAGATCATCATCATCATCATCATCATCATCATCTTATGGGTGCACTGTTATAGGAAAGTAATAAATGCCTGAAGGGTGCAATGTGAAGTGGATGATCATTACAATCACATGGTTGATTATTTTCCAATGACAGCACATCCCAAAGTATTTTTTATATTTTATGTTTTTATATCTGCCAGTGCTAACAATGTGTCATTTCCTGAAGTACGCCACATCATCAGTTTTATTCAGTTAATGTTTAACATTGTGGAATGTCTTGTCATGTCACTGAAAAGCTGGAAAACCATTCACCTTGATAACTTTTCTGTGTTTGAAAACTTACAGCTTTATCTCTCATTTATTATAAAGATTTCCCACATTCCCAAATTTAATCCCCAAATCTTGACATTATACAAAATCAAAATGCTGTCTAGGAATTTTACCAGGAATTTGTCAGACTATGACAACTTGGGCTGCAGTGTAAGAAAAATCCAAGGCGTTGAAACATTTCTACTTTCAACTTTGCAGTTATTTGAAGGTAGATTGTAGTGGTTCGCAGACTTTGTAAGTATAGCAGTTCATGATTACTGTTGACAAAAATTGTAAGTATAGTAGATAATTTGTAACAGTTGGTGGTAATTCGTGACAGTTCTTCAACAGTTCTTCAGAGTTCAGCATAGGTTTCACACAAATTGTAGGGAGTCCTAGATGATTCGTAAGTACGTTTTACCATTTCATGACTACTGCTTAGACAATTTGTCAGTGATTTAAGGCAAGAACCAGCTCAAGAATGTGGCAAAGACCAGAGATTTCATTTGAATTAAGATTCTCCACGAAAACCTCACCTTATAACAAAATCACACTTAAAAATATGCATCTGGAGTGCCTGGTATTATTCCACTTAAAGCAGCCTGTTTAACTTAGTTAAAACCGGAATGTTGATCTTGGGCCTTTAATATTATTTAATATTAATGTCAATTATTAACATTGATGTCGGCTAATTTATCATTTATAGAATATCTCACATACCTCGCACAGCGTAGCCATCCTTCACAGAGGCGGGAAAAGGAGGCAGGTTGTCTTTGGCATAAACATCCTGAGCCAGCACTCGGCCCATTCCATCTGATGAAGAAAAACACGCAAACACAAAGATACTTTTAGTTATTCTAAAGCAATCTTAACATGTTCAATATTTATATACACATATGCAAAGAATAGATATCAAAAGACAGGTTAAATATATGTGTATAGATGTGTGGATATGGAGAAACCTGTAGCTTTTTATGTTTTTTACCTCAACCCTTTTATATATAAATTTAAATCCAGATTCTTTTTAAAGGCTTCCAGTCAAAATCATTGATTAAATGTAGACAGATGTTTTATTTATTTATTTATTTATTTATTTATTTATTATTTTATTATTATTATTATTATTATTATTATTGGATGGAGTGTTTCAGCAATTAAATAACTACTGAAATACAAGAAAAGTAACTACTGTTATTTCTATGCATCTACTGAAATTAAGTAAACATGTTACACAAGAATCATAATTTTAAGTAAATGCACTTGCTTAGCTGGTAAAGCACATGTCTTAAGAGCTTTTTTAGAAAAGAACATACTGATCAGGCTAAGCATTTCAGGTAGAGTGGCTAATAGTGTAGCCACTTTACCTAAAATTACAATGTGAGAAAAAATGAAGAAATACTTTATCCTGGCAGTCAAAGAGTTTCCTGAGCAATATTACAGCACTTCCAAGAAAATAAAATGACATCAACTAAAGAGCTAGCTACACTGCTAGCATGGTTACAGTCCCAGGTGCATGACTAGCTTGCTAACTCTGACTAGCAAAAATATATGGCACAACAACAGAACATTTGTGCGGAACAAACTGTTATTCCTTCACAGGAATTTATTATATACAACACTGAATACGTTATGTAACTAATTATGATGATTGTGAACTTTTAATCTTTGTTTACATTCATTATTTTTGTTGGTAGACCAGATCATTATCGGCATATACATGCTGGTAGGAAGGAAACTGTTTCCAAAGTACAGCTATTAACGCTACATTCTTCGAAAATTACAAAACAGTAAAGGAATTAGATCAACAATCTCAATCTATTGTTGATGAAATTACTTGAGCAATAAGGAAGATGTTAAATAATGTACCAGCTGGTCTACTGTCATGGCTGTGATTTGGCAGCTGGTAGCTGTTCTGCCTCAGCTGAATTTTTCAGCATTATAACATTGCTGTTACTATGGCTACCATGCCAGAGACGCAAGCAATTTTTCACCTGCTCTATGAAAAGATATGCTAATTGGGAAAATGATGACATATGATATGGGAAAGCAGAAAGGCAGATGGAGCACTGAGAGATTTGTCCCCTGCAGCGTAAGAAAATGTGAAAATGTAAAAAAAAAAAAAAAAATTCTCATAACTGCCAGGTACATTAGGTTTTAAACTGAATTTGGCAAAAGACTTCCTCACCAAACAACATCAAGATATTAGCACAAAGTTGCTACGAGCGATCATGCATGAAAAGAGGCCGCTCGATCAACAATGTAAGAAAATGTATTTCCTAATCAGCAAAAAATACAGATCAGGTGACATGGTGAAGAGCATCTGTGTGTGTACTGTATGTGTGTGTAACGGTCAAGCTAAGTATAGCCGACATTGACATTGTGTCTCTTTTCTCTGCTGGTGAGCGTAGGTGTTCATAGAATAATCCCTGTATGCAGGATCATGATCCAGCAGCTCTCTCAAAAATATAAAACAATATAAAGTATATACATGACTTTGGATATACAATAAGTCTAAAAAAACCTATCGAATGTCACTTTGGCATAATTCTGAAAATGAGCCCATTCCCCCCCCCCAAAAAAAATTCTCTACTTAAGTACACATTTCACGTAGGTGTACTTTACTTGAGGTTTTCTTTTAGTGGATACTTTTACTCCACTACATCCTACAACAAATATTTGTATATATATATATATATTTTGGATTTTTCCCCGATTTTCTCCCTTATTTAGTCGTGTCCAATTCCTCCCCGTCACTAGGGGGCTCCCACATTAAGGCTACTACTACCTCTCACCCGGGAGGGCCGAAGACTATCATGTGTTTCCTTCGAACCACGTGACGCCAGCCGACCGCATCTCTTCGAACTGTTCGCTCACGCACCGTTGGGGGCGGAGTAACACACTCGGAGGACAGCGCTATCCGCTCCTTCCGCTTGCGTGAGCTCACAGACGCCCCTGATTGGCTGTAGAGACGTGATCAATGCGGGAGCACTAAGTACCTCTCATCCCTCCCATCTGATAGAGCTCGGCCAATTAGCTCTCTCTAGGCCTCCGGTTGCGAGAGGTTACAGCATCACCCGGAAGTCGAACCAAATATTGGTACTTTTAACTTTTAATTACTTTTAATTATCACCACCTGTTGATTATTACGCATAATTGCATGATTTGCCTTCCCTCTGTGAAAATCTTAATCATGTAGCAGGTGTTTGAAATGAGAAATGGAGACACCACAGCCAGTGTCAGGAAGCAGAGAGAGAGAAAACAAGAGGCAAACAGGCTACTGTGAGCTAATACAAGCTCAATGGCTTTGATAGTTAAACATTTGAAGGTGAGTACCCATATACTATTACTCAAGTATGCAGGCTTCTACTTTTACTTTAGTATTATTTTGCCTATGGTATCTGTTAAAAATAAGATTTATTATTATTATTTTTTTTAATGAAATCATGATACTGTGCTTGCATAATCTCCGAACAAACTGAATCAGCACCTGGCTATTGTGATATCAGATTCGGGATCCCAGGTGATTCCCATACCTAAAATATGCAAAGTTCTTCTTTTTCCACCTAAGGCAAACATACTTAAAAATTTGATAACTTGTGCTTGATTTTCACAAATGTCGGAAATTTTCCCAGGCTAGCGCACACACGCACACACGCACACCAGATCTTTTCAGACCAAAAAAATAATATGTTGCGATTAGCTTAATTGCACTATGTACTTTTACGCGGCTGCCACTTTTATCAGCTTTTATTGTCGCACATACAAGTAAAAATTTGTATTGCTCAAAGTCCTACTAAGTTGGAACTTTCTGTTTAGTAAAGAAGAGCTGTGCTACCAGTGCTGCGTGTGTGTGTGTGCATGCATCTGCCAGTACTGTGGATATACATGTATGCTGACCTCTGTAGTTAATAATCTCAGTGCCCAGAACTGGCGTCATCTCCAGCACAGTGATGAAGGCTTTATCCATGGAGGTTAGTGGGAATGGGGACATACGGTGCCTCCGGGCCACCTTAGTTATGTCCACTGCACTGTGACCTGCGCACACATAGGATAATACATATACTAATACATAACACACATGCCCACCCCAACAGTCAAGCATAGGTTTTCGATTTAGCTAGGAACCTTAGACAGAAAAATCTGAACTGAAAAATCTGGACATTAATGTTTACTTCTGGTATGTTCATGGATGTCATTGAATAGATTCTGTTTGAGTAATATTTACAGCATAAATATCAGGGACAACCTACTCCCTCTCAGAATCATTAATGTATGTGATCTGCAAACATCATGCAGCTCATATTACTATGACCAGGACTCTCCCAGAACGTCCGGGAAAGGTGCAACGTCCTGAATGCGGCCTTCCTAAATTAAGACATGCCTGTGCAAAAGACTTGAGCCAACCTTTATATTCCTTCATATTAAATTAAATTAAATTAAATTAAATGACGCAAATTTAATTGAAGAAATAGGAACAAATGTTTTACTTCTACAGGGTGCAAAGTGACTAAAGATACTGTTTTTAAAAAATGGCTATTTATTTAACATCCTCAGCAGCAACCTCATTTCCCCTCTCATCTGTTCCAACCACTAAGCATCACTGGCCTGATCATTAGGTTACCATCTGCATCTGTTTCTCTCTGGTGCATGCCTTAAGTTAAACCCTTTTTACACCGCCTGGCCAAAAATAGTCGTTGCACCACCTTTAGCTTTGATTACAGCAGGCTTTTGCAGAGCATGTTTTTAACAACCTTATGCAATATCACAAAATTTATTTCCATCCAGCACTGCTTTAATTTACGGCCGAGAGCTTGTATTGATAAAAGGACAGTCAAACCACAAAGGGGGGGGGGAAAAAACAGTGATGGTCGATTAATTCATACAGGTACTGAGTTTATATTTCATTTCATTATATTTGACATTTTAGCTAGCAAGTGTATAAAATGTTTCTTGATTTCACTAGCAATTCTTTAGACATTAAACAACCACATGAGTAAAAAAAAAATGCACACTTTCTGGTTAATGCTGCAATCCATTGTACTGTAGAATTTCTCTATTTTTTTTTTCAGATATATTATTTTTCATATAACTAATTCATAATTTCATGTTATTCATTACTAGATGATATTGACATTAATGTTCTCATTCACTCACGCTATACTACTTAACACTGTGTACAGGGTCGCAGGGGGGCTGGAGACTTAGGGCACGAGGTGAGGAACACCCTGGATGGGGTGCCAATCCATCGCTGGGCACACACACACACTCACACTCACTTACATACTACGGACAATTTGGGAACGTTAAATATGTTTAATCTGCATGTCTTTGGACTGTGGGAGGACCTGGAGGAAACCCACCAAGCACGGGGAGAACACACAAACTCCATACACACAGAGGCGGGAATCGAACCTGAACCCTGGAGGTGCAAGGCAACAGTGCTAAACACTAAGCCACCATGCCGCCATTAATATGTCAAATTCGGAGACCAAATGCGTCCTCACACTGGAGAACAAAGTTTTTTTCCAAGCACTCGAACATGTTTTACGTAAAACTTTACATTTACTTGGAGCTCTCTAAATACAGTAGATTGCAGCATTAGGTAGTGAGTACCAACTCTCAAATCTCGGGGTCTGTCACATCTTTTCTTGATCTTGAGGGGGAAAATGGCTGCTCAGCAGGATTTGTTTATATCCTGCACTGAAGCCTGGAGGGAGGTCTGAATTATTGGATATTGTTGCTTTGCTCACAGTATGGGATGTTAATTCAGAAATATTGTGTGTTTGTGGACTACATAGAGAATAGATATAGAAAGGCTAGAAAGGGGCGAAATTAGATAATATGCCCATAACGACATCGGGAAATATGCAAAGGTAATTATTCAAGACTGGCACTTTAATTAGAACAACTTGTGATTTTCAGAAAGGGTGAATTAATATCAAAATCAGCCTTCTTAATCCTGTATTGTCGAGCGCATACACACACTGAAACACACATACAAACACATACACACAAGTAACTTACTCGCCCGTAAGATATTTTCTTTGCTGCTGCATCGTGACTGCACCTGGAGAAAGACAGAGAGAAAGAGGCAAAGCGGGAGGTAGATGCTGTTAGTTCGAAAACAGCATGTCTTAGATGACAATACTCAGTGAGATGTTGGCTACACTGTGAAGAAAAATGGAAATGTCATAATGTCATGTCACACCATGGAGCCGAATCGATGTCATCCAGGTTTGTGGCTTTGGAAACGAAAATGGAGCCAAGATTTACTGCACAATGAAGCAATGAGCAAAAAGAAACATCTAAATCAGACCGGCAAGCAGCGCAGACGCTATCTCACTAGTGGTTTATTATCCTCCGCCGATCATTAGCATACTACGCTAACGCGCACCATTCCCAAGCAAGCTGCCTTCTCCCTTCCACACTCGCTTTACTCACTGATTCCCGTGGATCTGATTATAAACTCGGAAGCTCAACCAGACATCATTGTGTCTTCATATCACGTTTTCATTTCAGTTCCATGCTTCTGTCTTAAAATCAACATGGAATAATTCTCATTTTACGCATGTGCTAGCATAGCTCTGACTGACGAAGTAGAGAGGAAATCTGCTCTTCACTGCAGAAACATTTCTCTCGGAGAGCAAAATATTGCACCAGGGAGGCAGTTGTAATTTAATCCCTGGCCCTTCATCATCAAACTTTCCTCAAAACTTGATCATGCAGTTTCCGCCTTATGAGAACACGAGCAGCAAAAAAAAAAAAAAGTGCACAGTATATGTAGGAGTCATTTTATGAAGATAGTTATCATTTTATTTACTTGTATTATTACTTTGTTGTATTCAGCGATGCTCTGCTAAAACCTTGCCTTATTTTTTGCTTATTTTATCTTCTGGACATATTATTCACTAATTATGTATAAGTATTTACCTGAATATGTCGCAGAATCAAATAACTTTAACAGATGACGTCTTGTTACGTATCGGTCGATTGGGGCTGAGATGATTTCGCAGAAGATTTCAAAGATTCAGCCGAGGTCACATTTTGGCTTTACCCTTAGAGGGAATTTAACCTCCATACTGATATTAATAAGATGATAAAATGTTGTGCTTGTGCATTAAATAATGTTAACCGCTAACATGTCACCTAGATATGCAATGCGGAATGTCGATGTTAATATCTGAAATGAAAGGTTTTTCTGTCTATATCATGTAATACATCATACTGTGTATCATCGTGGCACTAATTAACCATTACTGGTATGTCATGTCTATAAAACCTGCCTTAAAACACTGTGATTTGTAAATAATCTCCATCTATCATTCTTACTAGTATAAAAAATTTAATTTTTTGCTTTCTTAATAAACCACATGCAGCCATGTTGAAAAGAAGCCAGAGTCGTTCCTCTTCCTCGCCTTGCCCTCTATCTGACCTTGAGCTCTATCAAAAGCACTAAATTGTACAGCACCGTTTCGATCCCAGAGCACTGCAACTACCCTGTCACAGCTGGCTTGGGCTAGATAAGGGGAAGAGTTACAGCGTGTGCATGCGGTTTGTCCTGTCACCGTGATCTAAACCCTTTCTGGAGATTAATATGGGCCACCGAGTCTGCCAGACAGCCCGAAAAACGAAGACGTGGAGAGATGGAGAGGGAGACAGGGAGGAGGAAAGGGTGGAGTGAGGCGGCTCTGGGAAAATACTGTGAAGAAAGAAGCGAGGGAGCAGACACACTGTATCTACAGGAAGTGGAATAAGAGGAAAAGACAAGAGATGAGAAACAGAGAGACAGAGAGAGAGAGAGAGAGAGAGAGAGAGACAGTGATTGAGAAAAGAAATACAGGAAGGGACAGGAAGAGACCAGCACTACTGTCGCGTAAACACAAAACAGCCAGGACCATAAAGCGAGTGATGGCGACATTAAAGAAAGAAACACAGAAAGAGTGAACAAACAAACAAACAAAACAAACAAACAAACAAACAAACAAACAAATAAATAAATAAATAAAAAAGAGGAAAGAAGAATAATGATGTGTATTTGATGATGGCTGGAATAAGCAGGATGAGGAATAGACTGTTGTGAAATATAGTTTTATGTGAGTTGAGTCAAAAAAAAAGAAAAAAAAAACAATCAGAAAAAATTTTAATATACACACTGTCCACCACCTTACCCCCAGTGTCGATCGATCAAGACATGCTGGAGGAAGATCGCTTATTTCGTTTTTTTTTTTTCTCACAAAACTTGCATAATAATAATAATTGCAACTTCATTCATTTCAACAAAACAAACGAACTGATTTTTTCGCCTAGAAAACTGCTTTCAGACAGAAAGACGTCACTGATTGATATCCGCGAGCAAGTGTGTGTTAGACACTTATGCATTCTGACCTAAATTTGGGCTTTTTTGACCAAAAACTAGGCTTGATGATAGTTGACATTCGAATGCGTGACTACATAAAGATAATATAGTTATCATCTAAGAGCAGAGACCTGTCCTTGTAATCCAAAATCATGCAAAAATCTCATCACTTACTTTATATGGTGATAGAGCATTTATACATGCACATATGGTAACTGAGAATAATTCAGGTAACAAAACAATGGCTAACAACTGAAAAGTAGGTAACATCTTGTGCATGTTTGTGCATTTACTTGTGTGTGTGTGTGTGTGTGGAGGAAGAGAGATAGATGAGGGGGGAAAATGAGGGAAAGCAACTAAACAGCATGAACTCCACACACAGCGAGAGAGAGAGAGAAGAGGGAAGAGGTGTTTCCATCCACATGTCTGGGAGATTTAAAGGCTATTTCCAAAAACAGGAAAAATGCCTATTTCTATTGCTACTGTTCTACTGAAGGTCACAAAGAAGGATTACAAAACGACGTGGCGTCTTCTTTACTGTATCCCTGACCCCAGCCATAAATGAACAGCAGTGGGTCGACTGGAAGACATTAGGACCTGATATTGTTGGTTATTATGGAAGTTCCACTGACATCAGTGTAAATCATGTAAATAAAGCAGCAACAGTATGTTTTTTTTTCTTTTTCTTCACAGTCATACCGGCGACTTTTTGGTTATAATAGTCCGTTTCAATCTCATCATCACTTATACCTTATACAGAGTACAAAAATGAATAAAGAAAGTTTTTCCAAAGTGGATGGAAACCCCACTACTGAAAGAGAGAGAGAGAGAGAGAGAGAGAGAGAGAGAGAGAGAGAGAGAGGAAGATGGACAGCAAATGAGCATTGCATATGGCCTGGTGAGGGGTGGCGATAGTTACTCGAGAGCTGAAGGTCCTATGGCTCCTTCGATCATCTTTAAGCACCTCCAACCTACACTGGAGCTACAGTGGAGACAAAGTCATCAAGCATCAGTCCATCAGTCCCAAGCAACCAGGGCAAAGCAAGACACAATGCAAAAGGTGAGGCAACTCAAAAGACAGAGCACAGCCAACGGGTGCCAGGGAAAGAGAGATAGACAGAGGGTGAGGAAAACGAGAGAAAGAGAGAGCGAGAGAGAGACTGAGAGAAAGACAAACAGATAGACAGAGGAAGAAGAACAAGTTAGGCAGCACTTCAACTTCAGGTGCATCAAAAAACGAAGATCCTCATGAGCTTTTAATATGACTAATTCAGAATTCACTGTAGTGGGAGTTAAATCAGGACTGTAACAGAGCTTCTGTGTGAGTGAGATGATCTTACTATCACTCTGTATGGTGGCAATAATACAACAGAAAGTCATAGTCTGCATGAATTTTGTCTGCTTGTTTACTTATTTATTAAGCTGCCTCATGTGGAAAGAATAAGATTTCTTGACATGGATTACTATGTACTAACAATGCTTATTCCAAATTACAACAAACGTAATTAACACTATTAGTGAATTGACATCTTACAAGGTGTTCTACTGAGAAAGCAACCACTGTGAACACCAAAAACACAAATCCACAGGCGACTCTACGGATGACATCTCTGATTATGGATCACAAGATTTGTATGTTTGACTCCTATTTGGCTCGGTGGTTTACTGCTTTGATTTTCTTGTAAATGCTGTTTATTTCATTACCAAGCAGGTAATGCAAGGAAGTCAGAAAGTCGGAAAAATTGCTGAAAAGTTCCATCATCTTTAGTAAAAACCACTTCGTCCTGCTCAAGGAGTTTGAAGCGGTTGCAGGATAAGAGATGGGAATTTATCCTGGACAGGATGCCATCCCGTTATATAGGGCACTAGACACGCACGCACACGCACACACACACACACACACACACACACACACACACACGCACACACACACACACACACACACACACACACACACACACACACACACACAC
>JAAGKR010002790.1:30222-53817 GCA_011419295.1 Clarias macrocephalus
TTCTTGACATGGATTACTATGTACTAACAATGCTTATTCCAAATTACAACAAACGTAATTAACACTATTAGTGAATTGACATCTTACAAGGTGTTCTACTGAGAAAGCAACCACTGTGAACACCAAAAACACAAATCCACAGGCGACTCTACGGATGACATCTCTGATTATGGATCACAAGATTTGTATGTTTGACTCCTATTTGGCTCGGTGGTTTACTGCTTTGATTTTCTTGTAAATGCTGTTTATTTCATTACCAAGCAGGTAATGCAAGGAAGTCAGAAAGTCGGAAAAATTGCTGAAAAGTTCCATCATCTTTAGTAAAAACCACTTCGTCCTGCTCAAGGAGTTTGAAGCGGTTGCAGGATAAGAGATGGGAATTTATCCTGGACAGGATGCCATCCCATTATATAGGGCACTAGACACGCACGCACGCACACACACACACACACACACACACACACTTATTCAAACTTATGGTTCATTTATTATAGCCAATCCACCTTGAGGGTTGGGAGAAAACTCGGAAGCCCAGAGGCATACAGTAGGGAGAACCCAGAGAATACAATATCAGCTAATGCAGAATAAAATATGTAGAGTTTGTAACACAAACAAGATGAGGTTCTATATGCAGCGCCTGCAAATACAGTTCCCAGAGGAGAAGAAATGAAGCCAAGGAAGTGAAAGAGAGGGAGGGAGAGAGAGGTGGTGGTGGAGGAGGAGGAGGAGGAGGAGCTGCACGGGAATGATGCTGTGACCGAGCAGATCATGAGGAGGTTCAGCTGAAGCAGGCATTCACTTGTATAACGTTTAATTCTTCACTGATTAATACTTTTACATACGAGACAACATTTTCAGAAGGAAACTGACAGACAGTTGTATGTTATTATTATAATTTTTTTTTGCAAATTCCTTGGTAACCCTTTAAAGTCACATTTATTGCTTGTGATACAATGTAGCGTCATATGAATAATGCCTTCCTCATAGGAACACCGCAGTACCAATGTGTTTTGAAGATCTGAAGATTTTTGTTGTGCATTTTAATTAAACTATTATCGAGACTTATATCATCCCCCCCCCCCCCCACCCCCGGGGCATGCTGGCTGAATATATAGTGTTTTTACCTCTCCAGGAAAAGGACTTGAAAGGGTTATCAGTTGCAGCCCTGAGAGCTGTTACATGCTTCATTTCGTCATTTCGCAGATTATTTTGTAGTTAATTAACAGATTTGCATGTAATTAACTGATTAGAACATAATTCATAGATATTCATGTCTCACGGTATACCATCAGATGAGGACTATAAATAAGGATCTATAATAGATATGAACATGGACTGAGAATTAAGATGGCAGAGAACGGAATGAAGAAAGCACAGCACACACACACTAAAACACACACACACATACACACACGCAATTTATTATCTATTATTTAAATAAGCCATATAAAGTCATGTGCACACATACATATACTCTTTATCCTTCTCTCGAACGCACACACACACACACACACACACACACACACACACAGTATATACGTACACATATAGATACACTCATATGCAGACATACCTATGCTCTTACATACCCATGAAACTGAACCTATAACCTAATTAAATTAAAGCTAATAGAAATATAATTAAAGCGTGTACTTGACTTTTCATTACACCAATGGCAGCACATACAGTATATAAACCCATATTCATAAATCTTTGTGTGCTCATGGACTCATTTAATAATACCTCTATCTAGTTATAAACCTGCAGTAAATGGTATGTCAGTGAATAATAACACTGTACTGCACTGCTGTTTTTTGCTGTAATGAACTGTTAAATCAGCTTATACAGTACAATCATGAATATTTAAAATGTCACCACTGAGTACTTTGTGTGAAGTAAAATCACACACCTATTCCCATGTGAGCTCAATGTGTCACAATTAGAACATATTAAGTAAAAGTAAAAAAAAAATCTATATGAATTATTAACATGGATAATATAGAAATGCTTCTTTAACAAAACTATGAAACGTTATAGCCAAAGGGTTAACATCCTTTAGGAGCAGAGAGAGAGAGAGAGAGAGAGAGAGAGAGAGAGAGAGAGAGAGAGCTTCATGTGGTCTCCCTCGAGGTCCACACCTTGATCATGTGACCCTCTATAATGGTATCTCATAGGGAACAGCTCTTAAGACTTCATCATATTCCCAGATGTAACCAGCTGTTTTCTGCAGCCTAGTGTACAAGCACACATTGTCACTCTAACGGCATGTTCGAAGATGAGCGGCGTTGACTTTGGTCGAAATCAGCTATGTAAATGCAAGTGCCCCAAATAAAATGATTTAATCTGGTGATGAATTTTTTTTTTAATCAACGGCACTCAGTCATTATTTTATGATTTTGTTTTATACAAGTTGTAACCCTGATGCTGCTTAATGGGAAGTTAAATCAATCTTTGACACATTGGCGTTAATGTTATATATCCGCTGTGTCACTTTCTGCTCTCGACAAATTTAACCATATCAGGAATCGGGTCCATGGGTGAGGTGAGGTGAATTTCCATCCATCAATCATCTATCCATTAACTTTATCCGGTGTAGGGTTGCAGGTCTCAGTCTCTATCCCAGGGAAGCTAGGGCGCAAGGCAGGGCACCGCCTGTATGGGGTGCCAACTCGTCGGAAGGCATAACACCTAGAGATAATTTGGAAAAGCCAATATGGAAGGAAACTCCACACATGAGAGATTCGAACCCCCAACCTTGGAGCTGTGAGGCGACGGTGCTAACCACTAAGCCACCATGCCACCTACAGGCAGAACTTTATTCTTAAAAGTGCTTATGGGGGAGGGGGGGGGGGGGAATGATGACAGGTAGATAACTAGATAGCCAGACAAACCTAGAAATCATCCTAATTGACAAATCATTTGCATGATATAGCTAAACTGTGAATGTTGGCATCGCTGCAAGATAATGACAGGTTTTCCATAAATCCATAGATCGTGCTGCCATATGTGGCAGAAACATCTGGGGAAAGAAAATCAGTGAGAAGCTCGCGTTGAAGATGTCCAGATATTCTCCGTGTGTTTTATCACAGATGAGACATTTTATTGCGGAGAAACTGACACCATGAGTGAATGTGTGATATTTTTAGAAAGCATTTGTGTGACTCTTTGCCATAAGCTATTATGTAAAATATTTTAATGGACTACTCTTTCAAAAAGCAAGCCTGGGGTTAGTCTGAATCAGCGTGGCCTTTGCCGAAGGGTGCTTTTTTTGCCTCATAGTGCGTCCTTTTCAGGATCTAACAAAAAAAAAAAAAAAAAAAAAAGGAACACGCTACGGCCTTGTGGACTTCATAGGCCCACTATTTGGGACAGAAGATGGTGTGTCTGTGTGTGAGAGAGAAGGTTAGAGGAGAAAGAGAAAGGAAAAAATGCACACATAAGCACATAAACACAATATAAACTTGTACAAGTGTATAAAAAACAAAGTCAATTTCGGTCTTTTTGCAATGATTGAGTGTCTATGGACAACCAAAGCAAAGATTTCATTATTAACAATTTCTGTCATACTGTCATCTTGAGTACGTGCTTCATCCTGATCAGGATCATGTTGGATCCGGAGCCTGTCCCAGGAGAATGAACCCCAGATGGGATGCCAGTCCATCACATGGCACCATACCCACACTCATTCAAAACACACTCATTCACACCTACAGCAGGTGTTCGGGAAGTGAAAGGGAACTGACGCAGAACATGCTAAACATCCTTACAGACGGTGACCTGATCTCAGGATGGAACCAGGGACTCTGAGGCAATGTATATATTAAATTATAAATATTTACACAAACCTAAAAGGGAGGCAACAGTGCCAGGGTGGCGGCATCATTGTTTCATGTTCTCTTTAATTAGCAGCGACAGCCATCAGCATCAGCATGCTTAGCTATTAGCTGTGATAGCGTCTCTGTGTTTAGCTTAGCTGCCTGGTCTGTAATTATCTGTGTTAATGTCTCCGTCTTTAAATCTGATCATTGCGCTTGTGTTGAAATTTTTTTTTTTTGTTAGCTGTGTATAACTGTAGTTCGCTGTGCTACGATCTGATGATCGCCGTTAGTTCATTATTGTCTTGCTTTACCGCGTTATATTAGATGTTCTGGGTCTAGTATTGCTACTCTGTGCTGCTGAGGCTAAGTAAGCCAAGCGGTGTAACTTTGTCGAATGTAATTATTCTCATTCTGCTCATCATGCATGCTGTCTATATATCTATATCTATATATCTATATAGTCAGTGTCGCTGTTGACTGTTTTAATAGTGTGATAATTCTGTAGTGTGGTAATTTTGTGTGTGTGTGTGTGTGTGTGTGTGTGTGTGTGTGTGTGTGTGTGTGTGTGCTAATGGGGAGAAGAGAGGAACTCTTTACCTGGTCCAAGGTAGAGTACCTTGACTTGAGCGTGATGACCTCATCCAGATGGGCTCTGAACTCTCTCCGAGAGGCCTGGAGGGAGCCACAGGATAGTCACTCACCACACACACTCACATACAGTATGAGCATGCACACACACTCACGCTCACACACACTCACTTTCTTACGCATGCTGAACTACACAAGTACGAATACCCAAGAGCACTCTGTAACACACACACACCCACGCACGCACGCACACACGCACTCAGGCAGGCAGGCAGACAGGCAGACACACGTACACACGCTCATCGAAAATGAAAAATAAAATAATTACAGCTGCACTTGGAGCCTTCAAAGTGGGAAAAAAAAACAAAAACGGAAAATGATCCCTCTATGTGAAATAACAATCTAGACATGAGAAAGTTGAAAAAATGTAAAAACTAAGAATTAGAACATAACTCATTCTTCTCCACTTCCTTGTTTGGTCACTGTTTCCTGTTCGCATTAACGCTTCGTTTTTTTTTTTTTTTTTTTGCTTCGTATCCACTCTTGCTAATTCTACTCTCACTCACTCATCATATATACCGCTTTATCCTGTATACAGGGTCACGGGCGGGCCTGGAGCCTATCCCAGGAGGGCACGAGGTGAGGTACACCCCAGACAGGGCACACACACTCATTCACACTGCGGGCGATTTGGGAACGCCAATTAGCCTAATCTGCATATCTTTGGACTGTGGGAGGAAATCAGAGTTCCTGGCGGAAACCCAACAAGCACACAGGGAGAACAAGCAGAGTTTGCGGGCCTCCAAATGGCGCAGTGGTAAAGTGCTCGCCCTATCATTCGGCGATCGCTAGTTCGATTCCTGGGTGATGCTGTAACCTCTCGCAGCCGGAGGTCTCTAAGAGGGGAGGGATGAGAGGTACTTAGTGCTCCCACATTAATCACGGCTCTAGGAGCGGATAGCGCTGTCCTCCGACTGTGTTACGCCGCCCCCAACATGCATGAGCAGTTCGAAAAGAGGCGGTCGGCTGGTGTCACGTGGTTCGGAGGAAACACGTGATAGTCCTCCCGACTGAGTGGTAGTAGTAGCCTTAATGTGGGAGCCCCCTAGTGACGGGGAGAAATTGGACACGACTAGATTAGGGGGAGAAAATCTGGAAAAAAAACAAAAAAACAAGCAGAGTTTGCATGTTTTTCCCGATTGGTGGGTTTTCTCTGGGAACTCTGGTTTCCTCCCACAGACCCAGAGATGGGGGTTGAACCCAGACCCTGGAAGTGCAAGACGACACCACCGTGCTGCACCTTGCTAATTCTAATTCTAGCTTAATATAATTTAATGATAGCTTATTATATTATACCTTATTATATAATGTGTGCATAATCTCGGGCTGTCAGTATAATTTTGAAAGCGTCAATCTCTATGTTTTTATGAAAAATAATGTGTTAATGGACACATTAGTGCAGTTTTTATCCAGTTAGATACATCCTGTGTCACACGGAGGAAATTTGAAGAATCATTAGATCATTTTAACAGGTTAAAATGCTAACGCATACATGCACTATTTTAATATTTGGTATGTATTTTTGTGAATTGTGAAAATTCAACGTCGGTGCGCAGAACTTGTGTACAGATTGGTGTAGCGGCCTGGGAACGATTCCTTTCTGTGAAACTGTTATTTTCTGCTAAATAGGCAGTTCTATGTGAACGAAGACGCGGCTTCACTGTAGCATTAAAAATTTATATTGCTAATAAATATGTTTTGTAGCAGCATGATATCATTTAGTGTCAATACATAATAATAGGCCTAGATTTCACATTTATAAGCCTTCGCATTCAGAGGATATTTGCTATCCTCCTCTCTGCTGTGTGCATTTGATGACCTTTTATGAGATTCGTATCCGAATTGAACATTTTGCATTTTTTTTATTTGCAGATGTAATAAATTTAAAACATTTAGAAATACAGCTTTAAAAATGAGAAGATGACAAAAATAAATGGAAATAAAGAGGTAAAAGATGGATAAAATATACATAAAAAGGATTGCAAAAAAAAGGGGGAACCTATAGAAACTGGATACAGAAAAGATACAAATAACACAAACACCGTATATATATATATATATATATATATATATATATATATATATATATACACAGTGGGGCAAAATAACAATATAGCAGAATAGATAGCAGGATTGAGGGATGGCAGATGGCAGGATGGTGAAACAGAAATATGGTGAAGTTAAATAAATCAACACAATAACAATGTTATTAGGATGGAATGTAATTAAAGGAAGAAGCAGGTTGCTACTGAACACTGAGGTGTAACAGAAGACGGGACAGATGGAAAGGCTGGTCACACAACAGGACGGTGGGATGTAACAGGTGGAAGACCTGGTGACATGATAGAATTAAAGAGGGACTTGATGGAGGGGTGTAAACAAAGGAACATGAGAACATGAAAGTGCACCTAAAGCGAGGACCTTTGGACAAAGCAGGATGGAAGAATGGAATTAAACAAAGGGTTAATGACACACCAGGTGGAAGAATGCAGCAGAAAGAAGTGAGGGTGACAGAAGCAGGACGGAGGAGTGCAAACCCGAACAGAGCGATATTACAGATGAAAAGGCTGGTGATGTGACAGGACAGAGGGGTGTAACAGAAGGGTGCACCCGAAGGAGGAGCCGATGACAAAGCGGGATGTGACACAACACGATGAAGGGGAGTAACAGAAGAGAGGGATGGTGACATGAAATGACAGAGAGGTGGAACTGATGATAGACCCGGTGACACAGCAGAACAGATGAGTATAGCAGGAGTAAGAACTAGTAACACAACTGAAACTGGGAGGAAGGAGAAACAGAAAGAGAGATGGCGCCAGCAGGAAGTGGCAATGGAAAAGAGATGTGACAGCAGGAAGTAGTGGCGTGTAACAGAAGGAAAGAATAAAGACTGCAGGATGTAAGGAAGTAACAAAGGAATAAAGAGAGGTGACAACAGGAAATAGAGGTGTAACAGAAGAGAGCAGGATGTTAGGAAGAAAAAAGAGACGTGACAGCAGCGGCGGCCGGTCAATATGGGGCGCAGGGGCGCCGCCCCCCGCCCCCCCCAAAGATAGACAGAGAAGAATGCTACTTTATCATGTAATTATTTAACATAATAATTATTTATTTTAATAATGTAATAAAGTCATTTAGTCACAATATTCCGCTGTATTTCTTAATATAATTTATTTACAATTAAAAAACAATCTAAACTGTATTACATTCATTAGTGCTCGCGTACGTGGGTCGCCGGACAAACGAGTGTCTATGTAGGCGGGTGAACTTTTGAAAAGCATGTGACTGGAGGCTGAGCTCTGATTGGATCTTTTCAAATCATCCTGAACCCTCCCACTTTCGTTCTTAGCGAATCAATATTGTTTTTAAATATTTGGGCTCATGTGATTGGACCATATTTAACGAGTCTCGTTAACGGCCAGCAGATTGTTAGTTAATGTATGTAATAGTGATTGATGTGGAAACCAGCTAAATATGAGAGAACCTTCTGAATTTTTTTTTGATAAAATACCCCTTCGCAAGGCGATCGGACGAAGAAAGGAAAAGAAGTTAAAGAGCTCGGACCAGATCGACCTGATCCTCTAATTAAGCAGCGGTCAGGTGAACACGGCCGAGGTTACACTCGGTGCTTTTCCAGCACTTCTTATGGCAAGCAAAGCTGCTGACTGGATGCGATGCGAGTCAGGCCTTTATTGTATACTAGTAATAATGATGCGTAATCACCTGATGAATGGCTATTTACAGGCGAGTATTAAAAGTTGAATTTTTATTTTGTTTGCGCCCAAAAAATTTTTTTGCACCAGCCGCCACTGGGTGACAGCAGGAAATAGAGGTGTAACAGAATAAAGACGGCAGGAAGTAGGGAAGTAACAAAGAAAACAGACACTGCAGCAGAAAGTATGGGTGTAACAGAAGAAAGTGATGTAACAGGAGGAAGAATAAAGAGAGCAGAAAGTAGGGAGGCAACAGAAGAAAGAGATAATGACAGCAGAAACTTGAGGTATAGAAGAAAAAAAAAACACAAGGAGAAGTACAGAAGTAACAATGGAAAGAGATGGTTGGTGACATACAGTAGAAAGTAAAAGACAGATGAGTAAAACAGCAGGACAGAGGGTTAAAACCGCAATCCAGGGGCGTAAAACAGGCATGCGTCGGATCATGCAGGGGTACCTCAGCAATGCTTAGGGTGGAGGAAGAGGAAGGGAGCCTCGCCTGAGTGGAAGGAAGGAGGGAGCAAGGGAAGGGAGAAAGAAGATAAGCAATTAATCAGAGCAGCCAGCTAAGCCAAGACTGAGACAGACAGCGTCCCCTGCAGGCCTGAAGGACTAACTGACTGTACACGAGCCAAAGCAAAGTGGAGCAAAACACATTTAAACACATTCAAAGGAGGCACCACATGTAAAATATTCACATTATGGTATCTATACAACAGGCACGCTATCACGGTTGTCAGTATCCGAATCAACCATACGATGCTGTGTGAGGGTTCAATTAGTGAGTCTAGGCTGGGTTCACACATTCACGCTTTAGTTTTGCCATAACTTGTATACAATATGGCACACTGTATAACAGTATAGGATTTCCTCACTGTGGTATTTAAATATATCATTAGAGATTAATAGTAGACAAGTTGAAATCCTTTCACTGATTACCCACTGTTATTAGTGACTCCAAAAAAGTATTACTCTTACTGTTGTTAGGAAGAGTAAGGACACAAACACATTTGCCCCACCAAGAAGGTAAATATAAAATATTAGACTTGAGTGACTCAATGATATTTTCTTTTCAATCCAAATATGTGCCGCAGTCTGTGCAAACCCAGCTGAAGTCATTTTCTGTGATTCTTTGCTGTTTTCATAGTGAATCACACAAAAAAAAAAAAAAAAAAAAACTTTAGCTGGGGTTTGCTCAGACTGCGGCACATATTACACTGGGATTGGCTAATATATACTTTAACATTCTCTGTCTCGTATACATACTGTATATCTTTTATACACGGCATGTACGGTACGGATTTATCTCTCTATAAGAATGCATGCAGGTGTGTGTTTGCATATACATACAGTACATATTGTACATACATAAATACATACAGGACCAGTCAAAAGTTTGGACAAAAGTTGGGATTTATTTTCTGCATTCTAGAACAATATTGGTATATTTTCGAAACATATATAACACATATAGTGTTAGCTTATACACGTTGACTAGGCCAGCTGTTCTGGAATAGTTCTCACAAGAACAGTACCATCGCAAAACCCATCAAGCACCATGATGAAACTGGCTCTCATGAAGACCTTCCCAAGGAAGTTCGACCAAAATTGACCTCTGCTGCAGAGGAGAAGCTCATTTAGAGTCACCAGCCTCAGAAAGCACCAATTAACCTCAAAAAGCATCTCAGATTAGAGCCGTTATGAAGACTTTACAGAGCAGAAGTAGCAGACACATCTCAATATCAACTGTACAAAAGAGATTATGGCATATTTCGACTGCCTTCGACACTGTTTTACAATGGATGAATAAATAAAAATCATGAAAAACCACTATGTAATTATAAGTTGTGTGCAAACTCTAGACTGGTAGTATATACAAAGATGCAGTATGCTTACAGGAATGCTTACAAAAATAGAAGTGTTAATATTTACTTTTATAAATTAATTAACAAAAAATAAATGAACAGAAGAGAAATCAAATCGGTATTTAGCATGGCCACCTTAAGCCTTCAAAACCTGAATTGCCATAAATTCTTCTATGCACCAAGTGTGCGCGCAGGTTTTTGAAGGAGCTTGGCAGGAAGGTTGTTCCAAACATCTTGGAGAACCTACTACAGATCATCTGTGGACGTAGCCTGCCTGTCTCTTCATGTAATCCCAGACAGGCTTGATGATGTTGAGACCAGGGCTCTGAGATCTGGGGGCCAAATGTTCACTTCCAGGACTCCTTGTTCTTCTCTACGCTGACGATAGTCCTTAATGACACTGGCTGCATGTTTGCGGTCATCGTTCTGCCTCCCTGAAGGTGTCGCATGATGGATAAGGATCTGCCTGAGGACACATTAATCCTGACCAAATCCATTTGCACCTGCTGCCATTTTTCTGCACACGAGTTCCGCTTAGCCTTGATTCACATTGTAGGTATGGCTCTTTTGGGCCACGATTCTTCCATGAAGACCGCTTCTGGCCAGAACTCTCCAGACAGTAAACAGATGTACCTGGGTCCCAGTGGTTTCCGCCAGTTCTTTTCTGATGCCACTGCCGGACATCTTCCAGTGTCGAAGGGAAGCAAGCATGATATGTCTTTCATCTGGTGCGTTAGATGAGTTTCCTTGGCTGACCACTTTGTCTCTGGTCCTGAGGTTTGCTTTGAGACCCGCTGACGCAGTAGAACTACCTCGGATCTTGTTGCTGTGCTCAGGGTGCATGACATAAAACTGTCTTCCACAACCTCACCTGAGTAGCAGTAGCTGTTCCTCGCCCAGGTTTGAGCGTCCTACACAGCTGTTTCTGTCCAATTGACTTTATTTCAACCTACGTATAGTGTAAAACTGATGTTTATGAGCACCTGCTCGGTATAATTGGTTAATAATACACGTGACTGATCCTACAAAATCCCTGATTTCTGCGAGTGGTCCAGTGCGGTAGTCACACCATATATTGGTTTGATTTAAGTTTCCTTCTGTTCGCTCACTTCGCATTTTTTTTATTTACATTTAACTATCACTATATAACAGATCTAAGCCTAGGCGGGGCTATTTCCTGTGTTGATAAATGAATAATGAATGAATATGAATAAATACTAATGAATGAATAAATAATAGAGTGAATAAATGAACGTAGGGACATTTGTCAATTTTGGCTCAGCATCAGTGCTGTACAAGTCAACCAACGGAGTGTAAAATGTGAAATTTCCCTCAGCGGAGTGCATTAGATCAGTCCTCATATGAGGCTGTTTAAAGCTTAAAAGACAGCCATGTTTTTCAGTGTTGCAGAATGTTCCAAAATGACCATTGCAGCATTGTATTTCAGGATTTATCGTCTCCCTCAGTAGTTTTATGGCTGGTTGATTTATGGCACAGTAGGGGTAGTAAAGCATGCGCCATTCCAGGAAGCTGTTTCTGCCTTTTAGTGCTTTAATACAGATGGCTTAACATGCTCTTTGCTGCCATTTTCCTCAGCAAACACAAAGTCACCACCATAATAATTAACAAAAACAATGCATGAAATAAACTGCATCCTTTCAAACTCAAATGCATTTTAAATATCAAAAATTTATATTTAATCTCAAAACTCTGGAAAAAATTCGGGGCATCTCAAAAAATATTATAAAGATGAAAAATTATTGTGAACAAGCGGTCATCCTTGATTTTTTTTTTTTTGGCCCCCGATTCCTATCGTCAATTTTCCAGTGGTGTAAATACAAGGTTGCATGAACATTAAATCAACTATCATCATAGGAAAAAAACAACAAGCTTTCCACAAACAAATCCGGCAATGGTTAAATAAAAAAACAAACAAACAAAAAAGAATTTGAAGGGGTAATTTGAAAAAGTTGAAGGGGGTAATAATTTGTAAAACAATTTTTTATTTTATTTTAAGATGGGACTAAAATCACAAGTTTTGAAGAAAAAATTTACCCTCTATAAGAAAAAGCATTTAATGCTCCTGTGATCTTTGATGAATTCATAAATTCTATGTACCAGGATTGTTTTGCCAAAAAACTGACATGCAACAAGACAATGACCCCTCAATCACTGTTACTATATAAACAAGGAATCGTTGTGGGGATTAAAAAAAAAAAAAAAAACTATGCATTGCAAAGTTTTTATTTTATTATTATTTTTTAACCCTATTGAAACAGCAGCCCACATGTGCAAACATAAGAATATAAAGGGGCTTGGGATGTTTTATATGAAAGAAAAAGGTGCCAATAATTTTGATCTGGATTTTGCTGAAATGCAGTATTGTATATTGGACAAATATATTATTTATCTAAACGCACTGTTAAATGCGGAATACAACAATATGTTTCAAATAAAACTATCCAATAAGCATTTAGGCATGTTTAGGCTCAAGATAATTGTAAAATAACTCTTAACTGCAGTTTGTAAGCTGAGAACACTGGATCTGATAAACCAGCATCTAGAACAGAAAGTACTGTACCACCCCTACTCTTGTTCTTCATTTGGGATGAGGTGGACTAGGTACGCATAATAAGGACAGCTGTTTTCTAAAACTTCTTATCTTGATTAAATCTAAAGACAGAAACACATTTATCCTTTGCAAGAAAGTGGATGATATAATTGAGTTCAAAAAACATGGAGGATGAAATCACTTCTCATAAAGTTGAACTGGGAATAATGAATTCTTAATGAAGTGCGTCATATAAAATTTAGTATTTTAAACATAAAATTGCAGCGTTTGTCCTAAAACGTTCTGGTCAAAATCGGAAAGTTATTTTATGCCAGGATGTCCTTCAAAAACCTGATCTGTGGTCCGACTGAAAAGAATACTGGTCCTGGGTGTTCTCAAACTGCCCCATGGTCTGTATTTAAAGTTGGTGCCTTAAAGCAGGAGTAATTCTGGGGTGATTCTGGGAAAAAAAAATTGTTGACATTTGAACTCAGCAGCCAAAAAATAAACTGCACTTTTCCATCCTCCTTCAAAAGCCCCATCCCGCCATTACATTCAGGCAGTTAGCGGACACCCTTATCCAGAGCGACTTATAGTACAATCTTATCACATTATACATCGGAGCAGTTGAGTGGTAAGGGCCTTGCTCAAGGGCCCAACAGTGACAGCTTAGTGGTGGTGGGGTTTGAACCTGGGACCTTCCAAACTGTAGTTCATTGCCTTAACCACTGACTGCCCATTAATTAACAAACGTTTTACAGAGTAATACCATGATATAGGGGAAACCACACACAGCAAGTGATAAAACTAATTTAAGCTAATTTGTGGAGGAGCAAAGTGTTACTACACATAATTCGATTATGGTGGCGTCAGACATACTGTATGAAACAGTATTTTTTTATTTGCAAGAGCCGATGTGTGATTAGCACTGTCCCCTTGTACCTCCAGGGTCCGGGTTCGATTCCCGCCTCGGGCGTATTGCCCGTAGTGTGCAAATCAGTGTGTGTATATGCGTGTTCCCTGGGATGGGTTGGCACCCGTGTACCCCACCCCTCGTGCCCTAAGTGTCCTAAGATAGGGTCCAGGCGCTAGAATAATTCTGTACGGCATGGTCAGCGCCACTTTGATTTGATTTCTATTTACAAAGCTGGGTCCGTGTCTGAACACTGAATTTTTCTCAATTCATGCACAGGCAGTTAGCAGAGCGTGAGGAGATATTCAGTGAATTTAACAAAAAAAAATGTGTAATGTCTAGTCACCTACCCAAGCAGAAAACAACCTGGGGGTTGAAATTAAAGTGGATTTAAAAAATAGATGGTGTTTTTGCCTTTCACGTCAAGTTGAATACATTGCAAACTAAAAGCAAGAGACCAATTAAATAAATGTATGCTGTATATACAATCAAGTCTGTTGACACAATTTTTTATTATTTACCGTTGTACACTCCCATGATGGATTTGAAATGAAACATTTAAGATGTGATTGAAGAGAAGACTTTCAGAGGTTTGAAAATGATTGCATTACCCACTCTCATTCACTATACCGCATATCCTGTACAGCCCATCCCAGGGGACTCCATGTGGTGGGCTACACCCGGAATGGGGCGCATTGGCTACAGAAACCATTTAGGAATCTGTTATTTTTTTCAATTACAAGTTCCCTCCATGATCACAGGTTCAAAAGTGAATAATAAACAGTCACTTGTCTAATGATTTGTTTCTTAGTTATTTAATGACAAATTAAGGAGGAAAAAAAAAATGCATTGATTCCAAGTGTTGGAATTCACTGTTCCAATTATTTGGTAGCAGTACGTGGGAAGTCTCAATATTCAAGTCAAAAATCGATGCAAATGAAGGAAGTCCATCATTAATCAAAAAAAACAAACAAAAAAAAAAAACCCAGAACTATCGGAAGATACCAGAAACTTTGAGTAAATAAAAAAATTTGGCACATTCATAAAATTAAACGCATTCTTTACTTGAAGAAAACCTGTTTACATCTAACCAAGCCAAGAACACTCTTAAGAAGGTAGCATATCATTATATCAAAATTTACAATCAAGAATTGCCATGATGAATGTAAAACATACACAAGATACCAACATTCAAAAACAAAAACGTCCCAATTGGACAAGAATGGTCAGAAGAGAAAAGTATGGATAAGGACAGAAAGGGCTCACAATCCAAAGCATATCATATCATATCATGATCAAACTCGTGTTATGGCACGGAGCTGGTTAAAGTTACAGGATGAAATCTGAAAGTGTGTAGAGTTATACACCTCCAATACTCATGCTCCAATACTGATAGAGCAGCACTGCAGGACTGCACACTGTAACCCAGGGCAAAGAAATGGACTGTTTTTAAAAGGGCAGAGCCGGTTACCTGACCTCAACCTGATTGTGCTTCTTTTAACTTACTGAAGACAAAACTGAAAGATTTTGTGAGAAACACTCACAAAAAATCAGCTCTAGTAAAGCCAGTAAAAGTCACTCGAGGGAGGAAACCCAACATCTGAAAAAGTCTTAGATAGTCGTTGACAGGAAAAGATTTGAATCCAAGTATTAAAAAAGAATCCTACAATTTAGCATTATGTTGGTGTGTCCAATCAACCTTTGAGCCTGTAAAAATGGAGGACCTTTGTTAAACATGGCTGCAATTCCTAACCAATTATGTAATACTTTTGTTGAACCGTTTCAATTAAAGCCAAAAGTCCACCCTTCAATCACATCCCAGCGAACTCAAATGAACGTCATTTCAAATCGATCGAGGTAATGAAAATTTGGTTATTGTCCATGACATAATTCAAAATATACACATGATGGCATGTAAATGAGAAGATACCAAGCACTGCAATCTAATAGGCATATCTATTGGTTTTGTTACACGAGTACTGGAAATGCTAAAATCTTATAAATCTATCAGGAGAAAAATGTTAATAAGCAACTCAAACCAATGATCAGCGTGAAAGATAAGTATGGAAACGCAAAATTAATTCAATCAACATGAAGAACGTTTTGTGTAATCAATGGATGTAGATACTGTATTATGCTCCATGTTGTGAAAAAAAGATCACCTCCACTATTGCAGTGATATACTGTATAAAATTTATCTATCTATATCTATATATCCCTGGAAAAAATAACCACCTGCAAACTGAACGCTGCTTAACTCTCATATCAACAGGGAACACACCAGCAGCATTTAGATTCATAGCCTACACAGTGCTTCTAGGATGTCTATACCAACTTGAAGCATGAATGCCAGTGACTCAGAGAGTGTACAACACCTGGACTAAAGGAGGCTAATCTGGATCAAAAGACCGAAGGCTATGTCTGACCTACATGCAAAAATGACTCATGTACTCCAATAACATTAGCCTCTTCAAAACCGTTCCTGTTAAAGATATTACACACTCATCCAGTTCCTGTACAGGTAGCATTACGGGCTTATACAAGCAGTCGGTTCTAGCTGCAAGTTCATTAGAGGACATCTAAAGATCTAAAGGGACAGCGTTTACATGAATGCCTGAATTGTTATAACACCTTTTAAATTATTTATTGTAGCCTGGAAATCTTAGATAAGCTTAGATAACAAGTAAGTACTCTATACCTTTTACTCTACCATGGAAGCCTTTGTAACTTCAATAAAATCAACAACAACAAAAAGAGAATAGTCATGATTTAGAGATGCTGTTAGCAGGAGAGAAATAATATACTACGGCCGTTCACATCAACTGGGGACTTGTGATGGTGCATAATAACAGAAGAGAGTTATGAGTGTAAAAACCTCTCTTTGTTTCTCTATATAATCCCTGCTACGCTGATGCACTTATCCCAGCGCTTCATTAGCACAACAAGGTAAGGTTTTTCTGCCTGTTTCTCTGAAACGCTGGCCTCCCGGGAACTCCTTTAAGTCGGCAAAAAGTTGGGCCAGACATGTGGAGATGTCTTGGAGCGAGTTCAGGACTGTACGTGGGATGTGTCAATAACTCCTAGCCAACTTCCCGTAACATGAAGAGTGGTGTTGGTGATGGATTGTGTGTACAGTTCCCACAGACAGCTGCATCTCTTCTTGGATGATTTTCAATTTAATTCAATTTCAATTTTCACTCACTGAACGCTCACGAGAGCGACTGCAGTGGGCTCCGAGCCACCTCGGCTGGGATCGTCACTCACGGACATAAGGTCTTCTTTAAAACATTTGCACCATTCAAATGTTGTACTGTGAGTGTCATCACCATACCGTGCTTGAAGTCTTCCATGAATGTCAATCGCTTTGTCAATGTTGTTAATGCCTTGATTCACGAGTCATTTCATCACAAGTCCCGCTCTGACATGGCACACCCTGACTTTTGCAGGAATGTCCTAAGAGGACACCATAAGGCCGACATAAATCAGAAGTGAACAAAAAATAAGAGGGACGTTTGTCGGACAGATCTGTAAAAAAAAAAAAAAAAAAAAAAGCTTCAGAGCTTTTACACCACGGACGCGCTGACTGTGGAATCATCTCAACCACTAACATGCAAGCTGTTCAGCTGGAACTGTCTCTAACCGTCGCTACCTCCTTCCGCAGAAACACAACACTGATCAGTCACATTTACTGCACCAAATGTTACTCTCTGAGGTTTTTGAAACGATTCATGTTTTGTTTAGGGAGTGGAGCTGTCCAGAGTTCTGAAGCTGCTGGGGAAACATCAACAACCCGTAGCTTAATGATAAATAGAGTTTATTCTGGGTTGCAGCTTATCATGTCACAGGCATTTATGTCAATTATGTAGCTGAATGAAGCTCATCAGACAAGAGGCTAGTGAGAGAGAGACATTAGGTCAGAAAGGACAGAGTTCTCACTGACTTCTACACTTTGTTTTAACTGTACCTGCAATTTCTGATATGATTAGGGAAGTAATCAAGATGACAAGTTGTCCATGAAACAAAATGAATTGACAGAGAAATCTATGTTTATTCTCCATTTCAAAGCCAAAACAGATATCAGTCAAAGGTTTTAATGTGATGTGCCGCTAAGAACCAGAGCACAAGCTATTAATTTGATTAGTCTTTTTAACAGCTGTGAATTAATTATTAATGGTTAAACATAAAAAGTTAACTACTGCTACTACTCAATCATGTTATTTACTCATCTGGAGCTTTGGATGCAATGTCAAAGAGCTTCATAAATGAGTTTGAAATGTCCCTGATATAGAGCTGGATTGAATGGAAATCTTTATACGTACAGTTGTGATCAAATGTATTCTGGTGTAAATCAGACAGGAGAAAGATCTCAGATGAAAAGTGTTTGTCTACGAAATGGTGAATTTTTCTAATTAATTCTGGCCATCAGTCATTCGCCCTTTACATCAACACGTTTTAATTTAATAAATGATGCTCAAACACAAAAATGTTTTGAGCTCTCGTGACACTTTAAGAAATTTAATTACAGAGTGGAAAAATATGTGCACTGCACTACAAGACGACTAAAGACAAATTAAAAACTAAACAAAAAAACTAAACCAAAAAATATATATAAAAATAGTTGCTGTAGTTTGTTTTTCATTTTTTGAACAGTATTACTTTTTTTTTTTTTTTTAAAGAAATGTAAACCGTAGTGTACTTAAATTACTAAAAGATTAGGAAATTTGTTAAACTGCGGTACACTTAAATTTTTTTTTTAGAAATACGAAAAAAAAAGATGCACATTTTTATACTCAACTGTAAACGAGACTGTTGGGTGTTACAGATTGGTACATACTCGACAAATACACAAGTGTTTTTTTTTTGTTTTTTTACTTATTTAATCATTAAATATGATTTTAGAGTTTGGCAGTACTTTAAGAAAAAATTTAAAACACCAAATTTCCTTGAAACTTAGTTATTGTGCCTTATTAGGGACAAGGGTATGAAGAATTATATGTATAAAAAAAATAAAAGAATGAGAGAGAAAAAAGAAATGCTATAATCTGCCTTTACATAACACTTCATCCACCCTCTGCAGAAACCAAGTGGCAGCATGACACGCTCGTGTGCGTGCACACATGCGCTCACATGCTCACACACACACACACACACACACACACACACACACTTAAATATGCATACTCACTTATTTAATAACAAAAGCCTAATGTCTTTGGATTTAATATGTTTGGAAACAAAATTTGCACACACGCACTCACACAAACGCATTCACGCACAAATGCGCACACACACACACACACACACACACACACACATACACACATACACACATACACACATACACACATACACACACGACACAGGAAAATGAAGCTAATGTGGGGGGGAAAAAATAATGGACTTACCATCTTCTACACCCGCAGAATGAGCTCGGTCACACACACACTCACTGTTATGGACAATCTGACAGAGAGTGTGTGAGAGAGGAAACGAGAGTGGAGGGAGGAGAGAGGAGGAGAGTAGGAGCACAAGAATAGATGAAGATTGGACAGAGGCGGAGAAAGAAGGAGGAGGGAACGAGAGAGAGCGAGAGAGAGAGAGAGAGACTCTTCCTCTCGCTTCCACTCTGTCTCTCCAATCTTCACCACTCTTGTGCTCCATCTATTTCTCCGTCTCCATCCAAGCGAGTGAGTAGATGAATGATAGTAAGAAATAAAATGCGGTGAGAAAGTATAAGGAAAAAAGAGAGAGAGAGATAGAATGTGCAATAAAACAATGAGAACACACACACACACATTCATCTTTGTGCGTTGCCAAAACATCATTTGAATACTGGTGTCGTTTTTAAGAATGTAGTCACTGATAAAAAAAGGAATGGACTGGTGGATGGGTAGCTGTATGGATGGATAAATGAATGGATGGAAGGACAAATAGGTGGACAAAAGAATGTACTGTATATATGAATAAGTGGGTGAAATGATGGCTGGATAAAGGGAAGGATGGATAGAGGATGGCTGATTGGATGAACGGGTGGATAGAAGGATTGATAAATGGTATTTGGCAGGATTGATGGGAGAATTGATTGACGAATCTTTATCTGCTATACAGCTGCCCTATTACAATTCACAGCAATTCACTTCAGTGGTATTCACGATTTATAGACAGATTTTAAATAATCCTATAAAAGCGAGTATAAAATCCTCAGGAATCAACAAAACAGGCTAGTTTTCCCATTCACCTGATCTCAATACACTGCATGGCCAAAAAAATGCCATTTCAGACAGGTGAGCATTAAGCAAAGGGAACATGACAATTACTGGAAATGGGCAGGAAACTGGAAAGATCTGTCCATTGTGGTTGGGGGAAAAAAAGCATGTAATTGCCTCATTAAAAAATGAACAGTAAAAATCACAGCTATGTTTAATAGCGAAAGTAAAAGCTTTTCCACATGCACAGTGTGACGAGAACTCACAGGATTGGGACTAACCATCTGTGTGTCCATATGGAAATTCATGACGTATTAATGAATTAAAGGAACGGCTTCAAATTGCTACCATAAAGATTGCACTTTGGAGCGATGGAAAAAAGGTTATGTGGTCTGATGAGTCCAGGTTGACCGTATTCCAGACCGATGGGCGTGTCAGGATCTGGGATTGCTTTAGTTGGTCAGGTCCAGGCTCAGCAATGCTACTGTATGTAAAGGCTCAGCACTACAGTAAAGTCAATTGAGTTTTTCTTCCCTGATGACATTGGCATATTCCAAAGAAAGAGCCGTTCTAATAGCATGAGGAATCGTTTAACGCATGAGCTGACCACCACATTGTTTGCCGTAATCAAAGCTAAAGGAGGACAAACAGATATTAGTGTCTATATTATATATCAAATTTAACATGTAGAAAGAGGGAAGTTTTTTTTTTTTCATTAAAAAAATATGTCACAGGTGCAAGTCGATGAAAAGGGAAAAAGAAAATACAAGTTAGAAAAGAAAATGCAATGAGAAAAATGCTATTCAATGGACATATATATATTTTAAGCATTTTTATTACTTCCACCTTTCTGTAGCTCCATCTTCACATCCCATGAAAAAGAGAACAGTTTGCCACTGATGCGGATGATGAAATAGTACCATACTAAACTCAAATTTATCAATGTGGACTAGCACTGCTTTCGTTTGTGTGTGTGTGTGTGTGTGTGTGATGGAATTATATCTCTATAATAGTGAAAAAAGCAAAAATCAAACATCAAACAAGAATGCTGCAGTTTTTTGGATAATATGATGGACTACACCTATACGGCAAAAAGATTAACATTAGCTAAGTTGTTTATCCCTAACTGATGCATTCTTCTCATTTCTTAACCATGTCATATGACATATCCCGTCGCCATGGCAAAGATGTCACACTGTTTCAAAAGGGTCAAATTATTGGCCTGTATCAAGCAAAGAAAACAACTAAGGAGACTGCTAACATTGAGTTAGAAACTGTCCTATGCATTATGATTATAAAAATGGAAGGATAGTGGTGAACCTTCATCTGCAAGAAAGTCACATGGTCTAAAAACAAATAAATAATTCAGTGATCATAATGGAAGATCACTTAAATCTGATTTGATTTGAAATCAAATCAGCGTCAAGATCTGAGGTTGCTCCTGTTCAGCAAGTGCCCAAAAAATGAGGTCCAGGATTTTTCCATTAATGGATTTTTTCTTCTCTGACCTCACAGGCATATTCCAAGATGACAGTGCAAGAATTCATTAGGCTAAAATTGTGAGTTTAGTAGTTTAGGGAGCATGAGATATAATTTTGACACACGGTGGATCGGCCACCACAGAGTCCAGACTTTAATCCCATTGAGAGTCTCGGGGATGTGCTGGAGAAGACTTTACACTGTAGTCTGACTCTCCCATCATCAATACAAGAGCTTGAAGCGAAATGAATGTGACTCTGTATGGAAATAAATGTTTGGACATTACTTTAGCTTACTGAAATGATGCCACAGTGAATGTGTGCTGTAATCAAAGCAAAAGACCAAGAAGTCCAAAAAAATATATAGTACAGGGGTTTGGACAATGAAACTGAAACATTGGCAAATTTAGTGTTGGAGGTTTCATGACCGTTTCGTCTCACTGGTCATCTGTGACCAAGACAGCGAGTCTTTGTGATGTATCAAGAGCCGCGGTATCCAGGGTGATGTCAGCATACCACCAAGAAGGACGAACCACATCCATCAGAAGTAAGTGTGATCGCAAGAGGAAGCTGTCTGAAAGGGATGTCCGGGTGCTGACCCAGATTGTATCCAAAAAACATAAAACTACAGCTGCCCAACTCACTGCAGAATTACATGTTCACCACAACTCTTCTGTTTCCACCAAAACTGTTCGTCAGGACCTCCACAGGGTCAATGTACACGGCCGGGCTGCTAAAGCCAAACCTTTGTTTGCCAGACAACGGTTTCAATGGTTCCAGCAGCAAACATCTTGGGCTGTGGACAATGTGAAACATGTGAAACTGAGTCCACCTTCACTGTCTTTCCCTTATCCAGGAGAGTTATGGTGTGGAGAAGCCCCAAAGAAGCGCATCACCCAGACTGTTGCATGCCCAGAGTGAAGCATGGAGGTGGATCAGTGATGGTTTGGGCTGCGATATCATGGCATTCCCTACTGTAGGCCCAATACTTGTGCTAGATGGATGCGTCACCGCCAAGGACTTCCGAACCATTCTAGAGGACCATGTGCACCCAATGGTTCAAACATCGTATCCTGAGGGCGGTGCCGTGTCTCAGGGTGATAATGCACCAACACACACAGCGAGACTGGTGACCGAGTGGTTTGATGAACATGAAAGTGAAGCTGAACATCTCCCATGGCCTGCAAGGTCACCAGATCTAAATATTATTGAAACGTTTTCCTCCACCAGCATCACGTAGTGACCTGACCGCCGTGCAGGACTTGTATCTATCAGGCGTTTCAGTTTCATTGTCCAACCCGTGTAAGTATTTTTTTTTTTTTGGCCGGGCACTGTATTTTCACATACTAAGATAAAGAATCAAAGTGCAATAAAATGGACTACAGTTTAATGACCCTGATTTAGTAGGACATTCCTTCATTATTAATTCATTATTCATTATAACTTAAAACAATTAATCTAATTATAATCTTATCTACCTAGACTCACCTCCAGTGCTATTACGTAAATCCACATAAATACTGGCCCAATTTACAGACTATAGCTCTCTGAACGAAAGACAGGGAAGGAGGGAGTTACAGTATATGAGTGGAAATGTTCGTTGATTCTATCAACAACTCAAAAATAAAACTTACAAATATCCCCCAAAATTGTTTTCGCCTGTGTGAGGTGTAAGAGCTGGCGTGTGCATGTAGAGAAAATGTGACAGAGACGGGAACTGATTGTGTGACAAAATTATGCAAAGAGAGCGTGTGCGAAATTCTGGAGAGAAAAATATCCGGAGAGAATAAATGAAAGCAGATATTTATACCTACAGACACATTTTCAGAGCAGAAACCTTTTCTTTGTTAAAAATCATTGTCGAATTCTGTATACGCAACGCAGCAAGCTGGATTCTTGATAAGTTCAAGTGTGATTGCATGAAAACAATGAAATACCAACATTTCCATGAGCAATACACTGTAACAAACTCACACCACAGTAAAATATTTTGCCTTCTGAACGTACACAAGGCATTATATCTATGAGCGGTGTTCAAGTCAATCCAGGACGTTTGATTGGGCAGAAAAACAGGACAAAAACTCACCATTATTATATAATTGTCACGTCACGCCAAGCCACAGCCCCGTCATGATCACCTGAGCATTTCTTTCATCTCACTTCCTGTTTTCCCACACCTGTTGCCTATCACGGACTTAATCACCTATCCCATTTAAGCCACGCTCTGACTCCGTCACGTCGCCAGTTTATTGTGCGCCCCACCAGCCTCAATTCACCAGCGTTTTCTTCCGTCTCTGTCTGCCTAGTTTTGACCTCGCTTTGTTTTCTCTGACCACGTCTCTGCCTCTCGATTTGGATTTGTTGTTTCGATATTTCCCGTTGCCGACCGCTTACCTGCTTCCCCGA
>JAAGKR010002790.1:53837-86127 GCA_011419295.1 Clarias macrocephalus
TTTTTTTGGCCGGGCACTGTATTTTCACATACTAAGATAAAGAATCAAAGTGCAATAAAATGGACTACAGTTTAATGACCCTGATTTAGTAGGACATTCCTTCATTATTAATTCATTATTCATTATAACTTAAAACAATTAATCTAATTATAATCTTATCTACCTAGACTCACCTCCAGTGCTATTACGTAAATCCACATAAATACTGGCCCAATTTACAGACTATAGCTCTCTGAACGAAAGACAGGGAAGGAGGGAGTTACAGTATATGAGTGGAAATGTTCGTTGATTCTATCAACAACTCAAAAATAAAACTTACAAATATCCCCCAAAATTGTTTTCGCCTGTCTGAGGTGTAAGAGCTGGCGTGTGCATGTAGAGAAAATGTGACAGAGACGGGAACTGATTGTGTGACAAAATTATGCAAAGAGAGCGTGTGCGAAATTCTGGAGAGAAAAATATCCGGAGAGAATAAATGAAAGCAGATATTTATACCTACAGACACATTTTCAGAGCAGAAACCTTTTCTTTGTTAAAAATCATTGTCGAATTCTGTATACGCAACGCAGCAAGCTGGATTCTTGATAAGTTCAAGTGTGATTGCATGAAAACAATGAAATACCAACATTTCCATGAGCAATACACTGTAACAAACTCACACCACAGTAAAATATTTTGCCTTCTGAACGTACACAAGGCATTATATCTATGAGCGGTGTTCAAGTCAATCCAGGACGTTTGATTGGGCAGAAGAAAAACAGGACAAAAACTCACCATTATTATATAATCCCCTGCTACACTAATGCACTTATCCCAGTGTTTCAATAGTCCTCGGATACCATCAAGGAGGAAGGTTTTCTCAGCTCATCAGAGCCATAATTGGACTTGTTCTAAAACGCTGGCCTCCCAGGAACTCCTTTAATGGCCCAAACGTCTTGTCGAGTGGTGTTGGAGAATGATTGTGTGTACAGTTCCCACCAACAGATGCGTCTCTTCTGCAAGTTGGCGATGAGTCGTTTTTTAAGGATCACGCGTTCCACTCACTGAGCGTTCATAAAAACGTCTGCAGTGGGCTCCAAGCCGCCTCGGGTCCGGATTGTAATTCATGGATGTTAAAAAGTTTGCATCGTTCAAACGTTGTACTGAGTCTCATCTGAGACTTGCCCTTTGTATATAATATATTACCATTATCCATGATTTTTTTTTTTTTTAATGGTTAATATAATGCATTATAAGTAGTGTTAACACCAAAGCCACTGGACTTCACTTGCTTTTTTTGTTGTTATAGCCATTTCTTGTAGACTAGTATTTCTTTCTTGTATTTTTTTGAAAAACATGTTTATCACATGTTTAATAATCACGCCAAACCGATCATAATGCACAATAAAATCACATCTATAGTCATGTCTTAACCATAACACCAACTCCCAGAGGACTACAACACACTGCCATAATAAACTCGCTCACACTCAGGTTAAAGCGACTATTGATCCTGCACACCTCAGTCCAATCACACTCACACTCACACACAGTACATAAGGATTTTCACACCACACACACTTCGCCAAGTACATGCTGTGTGTTTTCTACCAAGTCTCATTATAACTACTGTATATATACACGCAAGCATTCTTTACAGAATGTAACAGTAGGCAGCGTTGTCCATGGCGGAAAAACGGGTACGTCAGGCCGAGTTCGTACTGGAGCTACTGAAACCCTGGATTAGACTGTGGAGCGTCTACAGCGGCGCCGCATATGACGAGAAAGGTCAACTACAGGTCAGCCTGCGAAGCATCTACCGTGATGATGCATATGACAAGCGAATGAATCCACGGATCAGACTGCGACGCATCTACAGCGATACGCATGGCAGGCGGAAATAAGAGCTGCTATATTGAAATATTGGAACAGCCTGAGGAGCGGCAGCGAATTGACCGCACACTCCATCTGCAGATAATCGTAGGACGCCGGCGTCAGGATCCGGGGGTAAACGTCCTGTGAGCGGTGACGCCGTGGGTACCCTCTAGTATAGTATTACATTCTGTATATGTATATGTGTATGTATGTATGAATGTAAGTGTGTATATACGGCCTTCATTATTTTAAAAATGGATTTTATTGAATTTCTAGCACTTCTAGAACTATTTAGTTTTTTTCCCCCCATTTAATTATATAAAAAAGGGAAACTCCTAATATATTTTTTAAACGCAATAAATAACAAGCTTAAGCTTCTGAAATGTCACTGTAATTTTGCCCCATGCTGAAATGATAAATGTCATGCATTTCTGCACTTCTTTTACTGGCAACCCACGCTTCATCAGTCCTCCTTCCCCCAGACAATAACACACAAGTCTGTAACTGCTTAGCGAGAACACACTCTCTCTCTCTCTCTCTCTCTCTCTTTCTCTCTCTCTCACACAGACTTTGAGCTCTGTACTGATCATTTGGAGATTTTAAGTGTGAATCCTGATAATGCCACAGCTACAAGTGGCCAGGATTCCGAGAGAGACAAACCTGGCATGCTTTTTGGGTGTGAGGAGCGATACACTGGCCAATCTAAGCTCATGTATGTAGAAGAGGTCTTGTGGCGCTGCATGAGCAATATGGTTGAGTGGCTTTGTGTGTTCTGGAAGAAGAACTTCTTCCTTGCACCTTGAACTCTCACCCTCCTGAGTTAAAAACATGTCATGTGATGGGAGAGAGTTGGCTTGTGGGTGTGAATCCACCGAATCTGTGAGAAAAAAAAAAAGAAACAGCGGCAGCTCGGCAGTGCCAGGATTCAGCAACCTTCTGTGGATGGCTTTTAGATGAGCATTGCATCACCGCCCTCATTCAAAGTCATTAATAAAACATTTCTGACACTTTCAGAACTTTTGGCAATAACGGCACTAAGTCAGTGGCGGGTGAGCATGTCACGTTATGTCTCCTACTGTAAGATTGCTGTGGTGAATTCACTTCCAAAGAATTCTTTCACGAGGCGCAATTTTTGAGCGTGACAGCAATATGGGTCCGAAAACCAAACAGTCTAAAGAAAATCAAATAGATGGAATAGAGATATTGAATAAAATATCTGAAAACATACAGTATTATAACACAGCATCAACGTGTTATTTTGTTTTATTGTGTAGTTCCTTTTTAAAAAATTTTTTTTATATAAACTTCCAGCTTGGACCAACATAAAACATAAAAGGTCTTTCTTTAGGCTTTCATACACACCTTGCTTTTAGAAGTCTCTCGTTTCCTGATGCTTGAAATATTTCCTAAGCTTTTTGTCATTTTCGAAGCCCTAATATTGAATTTTAATTGCATAACATTTGTCATGGCTTTGATTTGGCTCTTCTATGCCCCCTACTGGTGTAGTCTGTAATTTAGTGGTTCCTTAAACAAATGGTCCTAGAAAAGCTTTTTTTTTGTGTGTATTTTCTCAGCTTCCAGCACCTAATGTAACACATCTGCTAATGACCAGACTTTAGTTATTTGAATGCATGTAATAGAGCAGAGAAGCTACTAAAATGTGTCATTGAGATTTAGGTTTGAGAACCGATGTCCTTGTTCAATTAAGAATATAGAGTATGATTCACTCCATACATGCAACACATTTGTAGTCTAATATTAATTTAACATACACTATAATGCATGTGTGTGTGTGTGTGTGTGTGTGTGTTTGCATTTTGTGCACGATTTAGTAAAGACATCAGCAAGAAGAAAAAATTGAGCCGCTTTCAGTTTCGTTTTTTTTTTAAAGCAGCAGGTGTCAAGAGAAATGATAAATTATAAAAGGTTAAGTTTAATGTCTAGTTATTTCATATTTTACTTCACTTAAATGTATTTTCTAAATGTTTTTATTATTTTTATATGCAAAAAAATTATCATAATGTTGGAAATTGGTAATATTGGGAATATTTTTGGATGGCTGGAGTGGATTATCTACAATTACATTATTTCCTATGGGAGGATGCATTTCGCAGTATGAAATTTCGCCTTAAGAATGGGATCAGTTTGTATGCTGTGATCCCACTGTACAGAATATTTATATGCACAAGCCATTATATCCACCTGTATGTTGCTCAAATTTAAAATAAGCTGCAAGTCTTACAGGAATTATAAACCGCACAACATAATGCATAATGTTTGCTTATAATTTGTTCAGACATCAGTAAAGTTACATCAGTATGTACCGTACCAGTCAAAAGCTTGGACGCAAGTTTGGATTTATTTTCTACATTCTAGAACAATACAGGATTTTTTTTTTTCCAAAAGTAAAACGGTCGAGGTGCTGTATGACACGATATAATTTATTATACAGTGGAACCTCGGATTGCGAGTAACGCGTTTTACGAGTGTTCCGCAAGACGAGCAAAGATTTTTAATAAATTTTGACTTGAAAAACGAACAGGTCTTGGTTTACGAGTGTCGAGTATGATGTATCATGCATGCATTCTTGTTTTAACACCGAGCGTCATGTGATCACAACTGAGCCAATGGTTTTTCTCTCTCTTGCGCTGCAGAATTGTGGGTAATCGTCTCCCCTGCTGGGTCTTAGTGCTCGTCTCTTACTGGTATAATCAACATCTCCCTCTCTGTTTCAGCGTGTCTCCAATGTGTGTGCGCGCTCTCTCTCGTCCTTACACCCCCCTCCCCAGGTTCACACACACATACAGACACACACTCTCTGCTTTACACAGAAAACTCTGCTCTGTTGCGAGTCTTTTCAAAGGTAAAGTGCTGGTTCATTTGTTATTTTGTTTTTTAACTTTACAGCAGTGATACCGTTAGTATGCGCTCAAGCTAGTGTCATAAGAGAGATTTCTTTTTCCCCCATTAAAACAGTGTTTCCATTGTGTGTGTGTGTTTGTTGTGAAACTTAAAAAGCGAGGTGGGGGGAGGGAGTTATGCTCGTAACCCAAGGTTCCACTGTGTCCTATTAAAATTTGCTTACTTAATAATATTTTAAGTTACTTTATATGTTATTTTTCCCCCAACTACATATGAATGATAATGTTCTTCTTTCAGCTGCTCTTGAAATATGATTTCGGCTTTTACATAATGATATTATTTCACTCGCTCGCTTACTCATTCTCTATACTGCATATCCTATACAGGGTTATGGGAAGCCTGGAGCCTTCGCTGGGAGACTTGGGGCGTGAGGTGGGCTACATCCTGGACAGGGCGCCAATCCATCGCAGGGAGATATTATTTCAATTTGAATTAAATAAATTACATTTGTAAATGTATGTTTTTTTCAGGTTCTGTATCTAAGGTTTCTCACATGGCAGGGAAGGTTCTACCATGGAACCATCAATACCCAAACATAGACAATAATAATACATAAAAAGAGCCAGGTTTTATTAAAGGCTGTCGTTCATTGTATATTCAGAAATGACTGATCACTTACTATGTTTTTGAACGTTTAATGCACATACATAACCGAAAACTCAATGTCTTCAAGTTCCCTGACGTCTTTAACATTTAAAAGGTCAAAACTAACTGCATTGTATCCAATGAAATGCACAGAAAACTCTTTATATGCACACACATCTAGACACACAAACGCAGAAGCATCTTATGAGGTAGGGTGCGTGAGCGCGGTGTGTGAGCAGCTGCGAGTGGCTGCATAGCAGACAGCAGGTGGACAGGATGTGGTGGGGACAGAAAGCAGGAAGCGAGTGGGAACATGAAGCGGGAAATAACTGTGGCCGTGGCTCTTACCTTAGGTGTTGGGCACGAGGCAGTGGAGAGGCGGGAGGTGGCTTGAGCTCGAGGAGATTCGGACGGCGTGGTGCTGAGAGATGCCGTGTCTCGAGGGAGGACCTGAACACCGCGTGAGATGATGGAGTCTGGAATCTAACTCACGCGCACACACACACACACACACACACACACACACACACACACACACACACACACACAAAGTCAGGAAAAAGAGTGAAAGAAAGAAGAAACACACTACATTTACTATCACTGTAATGAGGAATCATCCCTTTTTTTTTTATCATCGGTCAATCTGTTTATTAGGTAACTTTCCATCCATCTGATTTATTCAAATTATAAAACCTAAACGGAAGAATAAAAATGTAAAATCATCTAACGGAGCCACAATCATCTAATACAATTGCAAACTGAATATTGTGTTTTCTTTGTACATGTAAAATTAACGCGCTAACGCATGTGATTAATCTAGAAATTTTTAGGCATTACTATTTTTTTATGTAAATTAATCATATGACCAAGTTTGACCCTATTGGCTTACCATAATCACAGTGCTGTTACCATGCTGTGTGTGATAATGGCACTTTATTCACGGATATTAAAATGACTAAGGGAACAGGTGTGCTTGCTTGAACAGCAAGTTTCATCATAAAAGGCTTTTAGATGGAAGTTTGGATAAAAACAAATAAAAGTTGTGTGCTTGAGCTACATTCACGGGGAACGATACATTAAATGGAAGCTGTAGGTATGGTGACTCAGGTGGCTAAGGCTCTAGGTTGTTGTTTATTGGATCTGAGGAGCCGCGTTCGAGACCTGCTGTCGTGACTAACCACACGCCATACAATCACCACTGTATGAGTGCCGGAGATTTTAATTTAACATTTGTTAAATGTTTGAAATATTATAATATTATATAATGTTTCCTCTAACCAGTTTCAGGAACCAGTTTCTTTATTCCAGCACTGCATGTTAATAATGCAAGTATTTTACAATCGTAAATAATCACAGACTATGACAGTGATTAACTAGATTAAAATTTTATTCGATTGACGGCGTTAGTAATGATCAAAATTTGCTTTCATTTAGAAATGCCTATATACTGTAGTGCACAACACGCTTCCTCCTGTCGCACTCGCGACACTGACGTGAGTGATGTCTGAGGTCGCAGCACCACCTGTTGAGCCTGACGTGACTGACACACATCCAGAGCAGGGTGTAACGTGGGTACTTTCACTGTCACCTGTTAATAATGAGCACTAAATAGTGTAAAGTCGATCCAGAGGTTAGCAGTAAAGCCGCGAGCTCGGTTTACAGCGGCACTTTGAGGCACAACACACAGAGAAAAACAGACGTTTGTCAAAAGATGAGAGGATGAGAATCGGACAGGCATTGCAAAAGCAGCGAAAACTTTTTATAAAGCTTCATACAATGAAGGAATGACATCAGCGTACAGCTAGGTACAAATGCCGGAGGGTAAGAGTGAGTGCACTGTATTATTATTCATTTATCTAAAATAAATCATATACCTTTATTTATATAAAATGATACATTTCCTATGAATGGCTCCTACGAATGTTCTGGGTTTCTAATGCGGCCCCTAGGAAATACAATTGCTTTCGTTATTTATAAATATAATTATATTTATGAATAAATAAAAAGGAGAAAATATTAAGATGTAAAAATGATTAAAAAAAGAATAATAAAAACAGTAGCAATGACAATGACAAGTATACTATTTAAATATACTATTTATATATATATATATTATAATATATTTACTATTATAATATGTATATATTTAATAGAACTAATTAAATATAGCATATTAATTGCACATATTATTACAAATATAACAGCAATGACAATAATGAACAGGGTTTGTTCTTCATGAGTCACAGATGTATAAATAAACGTTAAGTATAAGTGTGCTAATAATAAAATGGTCCACTTTGCACAAGTTGTAGGTTGTCTGTTATAGTTTAAGATTAGTTGCTACCTGCTAAAACCTCAGGATTAAAACATAAATATCACACAACTGCTGCCTTCAGTGCATCTGTCAAACTGCCTGTTTCCAAAAAACTTTACACTATCTAACACACTTACACATGTATTATAAACAGCAAATAAACACAGCGCATGGGTGGACTGAATGCTGATTGGCTGAGCATACCTGTCAATCTGTGGAAGGCGTGACTGCAAAATGAGGGTGAGGATGGAGATGGTCTGTTCACACCAACAGTGGTATAGATACACACACACACACACACACACTGAAAAATAATACACATGCAATAATACAGTGAGGATGTTACTGTAAATACACAGTTACAAGTAAAAACAAGGACAAATAATGTTGATCTAGTATTTCTGAGTTATATATATATATATATATATATATATATATATATATTTATATATTTTATGTTATTAGGAATATTAACACAGTATTTTGTGTTAATAGGGAGGAAAGTTCACAAATGAACAAATGAATGAATGAATGAATGAGATGGTAGATGTTCTTGAATGTAAAAACTTTGTGAACTTTGATAACATTTTCTGGTTTAGCTGGACAATATGATGGTATAATATTAACACCAGAGCCGTGCATCAAAGGTAGACTTGTGGATTTGATCCAGTTATATTTTTGGGGTATTGTGATTTTCATTGTGATTCAATTCAAGAGCACTAATGGTTACTTTTTACGTTGCTAAACTATTAGAATGAACTAAAACCATCTAATAAACATTGAAATGCTGTGTAATTGTCATGGCGTCTAGCTGGTGGGGTTGGCTAGACCGGGTGATGGTGTTGCCGTGGGCATATATTGTAGGCATGAATGCAGAGGGGTGTGCAAACAGAAAGTCTTTTTATTAACAAAGTAAAAACAGACAAAAACAAAGGAACCAAAACAAACTCAAACTAAAACTAGGGCTCAGGAAAGACATAGGGAACGGCACGCTAACACAGGGAACGGCGCGCTAACACAGGGGACTGAGGATGGGGAAACATGGAGCTGGAGCTAACTAAGGACACATAGGGGAACAAGAGACAAGGCTGGACAGGACATGGCAGGAACTAGGGACAGACACTGGACTGGAGAGACAGACACTGGACTGGAGAGACAGACACTGGACTGGAGAGACAGACACTGGACTGGAGAGACAGACACTGGACTGGAGAGACAGACACTGGACTGGAGACTAGATACAGGACTAGGGATACAGACTAGAGACAGGACTGAAGACAGGACCAGGGGCACAGATACTAGAGACAGGACTGGTTAGTTGGATTAGTAGCTACACGGAATATGCAGACACAGGATGCTGACCTAACCGGGTTAGTATCTAATGGAGTTAGTACGGACCTAAAGAGGAAACAGAACACAAAGAAAGGCACACATGAGGCTATTCCAAGCTAGCGGCTAACCTACTAGTGACCAGAACCACTAGCAGTCAATCCCACTAGAGGCTAGCCTACTGGAGGCTAACCCTACTAGGGGCTAACCCTACTAGCCGTCCAGGCCTACCAGTGGCTAACCCTGCTAACGGCTAAGCCCTCATGTGGCTACACATACAAGGGAAGACACAGAACAGTACTTACACAGGAGGAGACACAGCCTAACTAAACACTGAACAAGGCAGCTCCATGAATCCATCAGAACAAGGAACATACAGAAAACAAAACTAGAGCCCTCTGAAAACAAAGGTTACAAAACAAACTTAAAGAAACAAAAAGGAATGCCCACATGACTGTATAGGATATAATGCTCGACCCAGTTTCCCAGAACAGACTGCTATTTATAAGCTGTTTAATGAGCCACCTCGGTTCAGGTGAGCCCTATCACCTGACCGAGGTGCCTTCTGGGAAACTGAGTCGACCAACAAAAACTACAAACATGAACAGTGACCTCTAGTGGAGGTCCCTAACAATAATATGTGATGGTGATTGTTTAAATTTCATGTCTAATACAAACGCCCGCAAATCTTCTACATCATATTCCAGTCCAGTAGGTGGTGGTATTGCACCAACCACCCAGAAACATTACGAAGGAGAAGAAGTGATGCCCTTAAAAACACGAGTATTTGCAGAAAATGCAAGTTAATTTTTAAGGAACTCCTCAATTTTATTCTATATAACTTTTATAATAATTTGTTTGTGTAAATAAATAAATAAATAAATAAATAACATTTCCCCCGCTGTTTTTCCCCTTTAAGTCTTCCAAAAAATAACACAAACCCAAAAAGACTTCCTACTTTTTGTCCTTGTTTCTAGGCAATATTTGGACACTGGGACGTTTGACAATGCCTGCTAACCTTGGCAGCGATAGAGGCGGCAGTGATGTGGGAGGAGGAGCTGTCCTCAGCCGAGGCCACGCCGCTGTCCTTCTTCTCCTCCTCTTCCTCCTCACACTGCACTCCTTTGTCTTCAGTCTGGCGGTGGGCGGGGCTTGAGGAAGGAGGCGGGGACAGTGGGGGCGGGGGTGAGGGCAGATCCTCCAGCTCATTGGCTGCTTCCTTTACCTTGACGACGGCCTCGCGCAGCAGGTCTATGGCATGAGGAAGAGCAGGAAGGATGAACTGGAAACATTCCTGTCGAGGAAAGAGGAAGAGTAGGAGAAAAAAAAAGTTATTTGAATATCAGATCAAGGAGAGAGAAAAGGAAAGGGATAGGAAGAGGAGAGGAGAAGATGATGGAAGTCTAACTGTTCTGCTAGCATTTTTAGGCAAATAATACCTGAAATAATGGAGCTGTGTAAACTGTGTTAAATTATTTTCTGAATAACATGAGGAAGAAACCTTGCGAAGAGCCAGATTCAAAAGGAAACCTATTCTCATTTGGGTGATACCAGATAGTCCAACCATGAATAGATCCCATCTGTCCTACTAAGTGGAAAGTGCAACTGCAAAATAGGAAATGTGATTTAGTTAATATGATGTCAATTTTATTGAGGTCACCAAAATATTAACTGATAGAGACTTGGGCGCAAAACATTTTGTGGCAATTTCAGTCCTAAACCCATTCGAGTGATTGCAGTCACAAGCCATCGCAGCAAAACCATTTGTCTCAATGCTATGTAAAGCCTTTTTATAGGACTTTTACCCAGATATCTGTTAAAGCAGTCAGCATGGTCATGATCGTTATCCCATCTGCTATTATGTAATAATAAATAATAGGAAATGAAAAGGAAGCTTTGCGACAGTTCATTGGTCAGTAACTCGCTCGGATCATTTTGATTCCAACCCAACAGCCACGTACTGTAGCATCCATAATTTCTAGATTAATTATGGATTTTTTGCGCATTAAGGAAATGACAGACATGACGTCTATCAGTTCTACCTCACAGTAGTGTTGATCAGATAGCTTAACGACATTAAAAGCTGCTCGACTTAAAATAGTAGAAAATGTTCCACCTCACTCTGGATTTTTTTTAGAACCACAATGATGTTAAATTCTTAGTCAGACGGTTTTGATTTTGTCCTAACCGGCTGAAGTGCCAGCTGTAATCTCATTCAAAGGAGACTTGAACAGCCAACACTGCATGATCTAAAGTAAAGTTTTTCTGTGTAAAAAAGTGTTATTAAAAAAAAAAAAAATCAAAACTGCTGACATGGATAGTTTTTTTTTTTTTTTTTTTTAAAGGGCACATTTATTTAACCGATATGAAATGTCAGGGATTTGTAGTACAGTTAATACTGTACTATGGATGTGCTGTTGTTGTTGTTAGACTTTCGGCGGCTCCCATTCAGGGGTCGCCACAGCGGACCAACTGATCCGCACAACACTTTGGCACAGGTTTTACGCCGGATGCCCTTCCTGACGCAACCCTCCCATTTCAGGAAAAGGACACAAGAGGCCGATTTATACATGTTTATCTTTTATATCGCTTATACTCTACAACATCACGGGGGGCCTGGAGACTATCCCAGGAGACTTCGGGCACAACCTGGGGTACACCCTGGACAGAGTGCCAATCCATCGCAGAGCACACACACACACACACACACACACACACACACACACACACACACACACACACACACACACCTAATGGGTAATTTGGTAACACTGATACCTTGGGACTGTTGGAGGAAACCGAAGTACATGGAGGAAACCCACCAAGCACTGGGAAAAAATGCAAACTCTGACGGTGCAAGGCCACAGTGCTAACCAGTACGCGCCCCATGCCCATGAGATTCTTTATATACTAAATTTTTTTTTTCTTTCTTGTATTTACACATTACATTAAGGGCAGAATTTCCACTCAAGTGAAATATGTAAGTTGAAGAAAAATTAACAATGGTAAAAAATGACATGTTTAGGTTAAATCAATTAAATTTTAGTATTAAGTACATTTAATTAAATGGAATTTATATAGAACTTAAAACTTAAACACTTAAGGCAAAAGCTACACAAGGGCAGAATAATGTTTTTGAGGGTACAGTAGCTGCTGTAATATAAATGATAACCAAGTTGCCTAATGTTCCATGACATTAAACTATAAATGGTTACAAAGTAGCGTATGTCATTGATTAATACATCAAATTCTGTGATATAAAATAGGAATAAAACAAACTACAGACCTGATGCTACATTTTGACACAAGGAACTTTTGCAGAGCAACCTTTAACTTTATACAGGTGAGATGTTGTTTGGCGATCAATTTGCCAGAGAGAGAAACAGAGAGAGAGAGAGAGAGAGAGAGAGAGAGAGAGAGACAGATGCAGCAGAATGGTAATGGTGGGGTGGGGGGGTCAGATCTGCTACGCTCAGCTGGATTCAGCATGTAACAGTTGAGCCTCAGAAAGGATCAGAGAGATCAGAGCAGGTAAAAGCTCAGCTTTGTGGGTCAAACACCTCACACAGCGTCCTTTCCTTCAGCACTGAATGACACTGTATCACACACGAACAGCGACGAATCCTATCAGAACAAATCAGAAGCTGTTTTACAGTAAATGCATTTTTTATCCTTTCCACATCCTTTGCTACCTAACTATAAAACACTTCCTGTGGAGGGCGATAGTGAGCAAGAGGTTCCGCGTAGAACGTTTCTTTATATGAACACATTATATGCAGAAAATACGGAATTTTGAATTCTAACTGATTTCTCGGCTACGATATTACGGGTACATAATACTGATTGTTTGTGCAGGACAGCGCTTTATTAAATATTGATTGGTTGTACAGGATATTACAACATGGCATACTAATTGGTTTGGTAGGGTCATACAGCTTGGGGTGCAGCATGGTGCTGTGGTGAATACTGATTGGTTGTGAGGAGCAATACTGAATACTGATTGGTCGTATAGAAAATGAAAAGCAGATGGGTTTGGATACGTCACATGAGTTACATACAGTAGTTGATCTCCAAATCCAACCCACATAAGGAAACACCGCATCTTGAAGATATCTTCCTGTACTTCCTGTACAATATTTATAGTACAGGCTCTTAAAACCCAGGTAATTTTAGCCATTTTTAATAAACATAAATAGAGCTCAGGATTGTGCAGTATAAAGTGACATATCATTTTTTCAGCACAAATTATGTAATAGGATGAACCAAATTTTAGGCCAAAACACAGTATACTGTAGGTGCTGATTTATTATTATTATTATTATTATTATTATTATTATTATTATTTACATTCCATACATAATACCGAAAATGTGTGAGCCAAAGAAGCTGAAAATTCTGAAATTTATGCAACATGGTGACCAATCTTGCTTCCTGAAGATCTCTAACTTCAGCAGTTTTGGAGAGATGATTTTATATGTACCCCCAAAATGGCCATTTTTCTAAAATGTAAATTATGTTAATAATAAAATTAGTGTGTTTATTGGTAACAGATTATTACTTAAATTAAAAAGAGTTTTTCATAACAGCTCAAAAAGCAAAGTGTCCATAACCATGTCAAATTCATGTTGCAATATCTTTACAATTTGGCATTTTATAATAATAATAATAATAATAATAATAATAATACACTTTTTCAGGTTTAATAATACAGCCTTTTCATGTGAAATCTCATCTCAACAACTATGATCATTTTAATAAAAAAAAAAAGTTATGGACACTACATTAAAGGGCATGAAATTGTATTTAGCAAATGTGTTTCTTTTTATCTAATAAAAATATAAATGTGAATGCATATTTAGAAGAAAAAAACAAACAAAACAAAGCATGGATCGGAAGATAAGGAGCATTACGTATTGTACAAAATGGTGTAAAATTCACTTTTTCCTCTAGGTGAGACACTTTTTTAGCACCAATACCACATTTAGTTAAAAAAAAAAAGGTCACATAGACAAAGAAATAGCACAGATTCACATGATCATGTTGTATACAGTATAAAATAATATGCTCATTTTGAGACACAGGTAAATTTTGCGGCACCATTCCCTTATTCCGGTGGTGGCTAAATTTTGAGTTATAAAAGTAATTATAACTTTCGTTCTACCTGACGTATTCAAAAACCCAAATGCACATGGGTATTAACCCTGACGTCGAACTCTAGCTTATTATAAACATATTGGATATATCATAGAGATATTTTGCAACTATGAACGTCTGTCTTCTTATTGTGCCGGACAGTAGCCTAGCGAAGCAGGCTAGTTGTGTAGGACAATGCTATATGGAATACTGACTGGTTGTGCAGGAGAGTAATATATTGAATACTGATTAGTTGTGTAGAACACTGCTGTAATGAATACTGATTGGTTGAGTGAAGTAGCAGAATGCTAAATAATAATTAGTTGAAATGCAGAACAAAACAAATTTTTTTCTAGCATCTCTAAAATGAAAACACTATGTTACTGATTCTGTTTCCTTTGTTAATTGCTGACTTTAAATGGAAATTATGCAACCGGAAATCTCACAACGATTCACACATAATGTCCCAGAATGTTCCAGAGGAGAGGAGCTTGCATCCCTGGACAGTCGTGGTGTAGAATGAAGTCAGTGAAATCAATAACATGGAAAAGCCATTAAGCAGGGGGTCCTGCCAAACCTGATCTCTCACACTCCATTGAGTTTCATACCATGTAGGGTCTAATAAAAGTCAGAGTGTATAGTCCTTACACTTGTAACTTTAATTGCTCCAGGGACTGAAGGTAATATGGCAGCAGATGGGTGGAGGTACTGTAACCGATTCATGAAGGAAAAGAGATTATATTAATGATGAAACTTGATCTGTACGCAGAAACAGATGGGAAAGAAGCTGGCAAAGAGAGCGAGAGCGAGAGAGAGGAGAGAGCGAGAGAGGAAAAAGGACAGTCGAGATGATGGAGGAGAAAAGGAAACCCCACCTGCACATTCTCTCTCTCTCTCTCTTTTTCACACGCGCCTTACCTGTGAGCCTTTCTTGCTCCCAGGCAGGTTGATAATAAGTGTTTTCCCTCGGATGCCACACACCGGTCTGCAAAACAAACAATTTTAATTAAAATGACAATTTTTTACGCTAGCACAGACTTACATTTGTAAGGTCATGTTCTGCTCTGACACTGTATGTCCCCATGCATCTGATAAAGAGGCACTACACACCTGGACACATGTGAAGAAGAAACACTATTCATCAGTAGGCACCTGAAGACACTACACAGCTATGAGTAAGACACTATGAACCTGTATACACCCGCAAAAAGAGACACTATGAACCTATACACAGCTGAAAGAAACACTTTGAGCCTGTACGCACCTTAAAAAGAGGCACTATAAACCTGTACACACCTGAAGAAGGAGCGCTACACACCTGTGCACACCTAAAGAGCTGCTTAACACCTGTACGCATCTGCAAATGAGATCTGAGAGTACACACCTGAAGAAGAGAGATTACATACCTGTACACATATAAAGAAGAGACTATGCACACCTGTAGAAACCTGAGGACGAGACACTACACACCTGTACAAACCTAAAGAAAAGACACTACACACCTGAAAGAAGACACTAAACACCTGTTCACACCTAAAGAACAGACACTACACATCTGGCCAAACCCGAAGACGATACACTACACCCCTGTACACAGCTGAAGAAAAGACACTACACACCTGTACACAGATGAAGAAGAAACACTACACACCGATACAAACCTGAAGATGAGACACTACACACCTGTACACAGCTGAAGAAAAGACACTACACACCTGTACACAGCTGAAGAAGAGACACTACACACCTGTACACAGCTGAAGAAGAGACACTACACACCTGTACACAGCTGAAGAAGAGACACTACACACCTGTACACAGCTGAAGAAGACACTACACACCTGTACACAGCTGAAGAAAAGACACTACACACCTGTACACAGCTGAAGAAGAGACACTACACACCTGTACACAGCTAAAGTTGAGACACTACACACCTGAAGAAGAGACACTACACTCCTGTACGAACCTAAAGAAAAGACACTACACACCTAAAAAAAGATGCTACACATCTGATCAAACCCGAAGACGAGACACTACACACCTGTACACAGCTGAAGAAGAGACATTACACATCTGTACACACCTGAAGAAGAGACACTACACTCCTGTACGACCCTAAAGAAAAGACACTACACACCTAAAAAAAGACACTAAACATCTGTACACACCTAAAGAATAAACACTACATATCTGTATACACATAAAAAAGACACTGCGCACATGTACAGACCTGAAGACGAGACACTACACACCTGTACACACCTGAAGAAGAGACACAATACACCTGTACAAACCTGAAAACGAGACACTACACACCTGTACAAACCTGAAGACGAGACACTACGCACCTGTACACAACCGTAGAAGAGACACTACGCACCTGTACACAACCGTAGAAGAGACACTACACACCTGTACAAACCTGAAGACAAGGCGTTACACATCTGTACACACCTAAAGAATAAACACAACATATCTGTATACACATAAAAAAAGACACTGCGCACATGTACAGACCTGAAGACGAGACACTACACACCTGTACACACCTGAAGAAGAGACACAATACACCTGTACAAACCTGAAAACGAGACACTACACACCTGTACAAACCTGAAGACGAGACACTACGCACCTGTACACAACCGTAGAAGAGACACTACGCACCTGTACACAACCGTAGAAGAGACACTACACACCTGTACAAACCTGAAGACAAGGCGTTACACATCTGTACACACCTAAAGAATAAACACAACATATCTGTATACACATAAAAAAAGACACTGCGCACATGTACAGACCTGAAGACGAGACACTACACACCTGTACACACCTGAAGAAGAGACACAATACACCTGTACAAACCTGAAAACGAGACACTACACACCTGTACAAACCTGAAGACGAGACACTACGCACCTGTACACAACCGTAGAAGAGACACTACGCACCTGTACACAACCGTAGAAGAGACACTACACACCTGTACAAACCTGAAGACAAGGCGTTACACATCTGTACACACCTAAAGAATAAACACAACATATCTGTATACACATAAAAAAAGACACTGCGCACATGTACAGACCTGAAGACGAGACACTACACACCTGTACACACCTGAAGAAGAGACACAATACACCTGTACAAACCTGAAAACGAGACACTACACACCTGTACAAACCTGAAGACGAGACACTACGCACCTGTACACAACCGTAGAAGAGACACTACGCACCTGTACACAACCGTAGAAGAGACACTACACACCTGTACAAACCTGAAGACAAGGCGTTACACATCTGTACACACCTAAAGAATAAACACAACATATCTGTATACACATAAAAAAAGACACTGCGCACATGTACAGACCTGAAGACGAGACACTACACACCTGTACACACCTGAAGAAGAGACACAATACACCTGTACAAACCTGAAAACGAGACACTACACACCTGTACAAACCTGAAGACGAGACATTACGCCCCTGTACACAACCGTAGAAGAGACACTACACACCTGTACAAACCTGAAGACAAGGCGTTACACACCTGCACCCACCTGAAGGAAGACACTACGCACCTTTACAAACGTGAAGACAAGGCACTACACACCTGTATAAATTTGAAGGTGAGACACAACACACCTGTACAAACCTAAAGAAGACACACAACACACCTGTACACACCTGAAGAAGGACACTACGCACCTGTACAAACGTGAAGACAAGGCACTACACACCTGTATAAACTTGAAGGTGAGACACTATATACCTGTGCACACCTCAAGATGAGACACTACACACCTGTACAAACCTAAAGAAGACACACAACACACCTGAAGAAGAGACACTACACATCTGCAAACACCCATAGAAGGGACACTACACATTTGTATAAACCTGAAGACGAGACACTACACACCCGTACAGACCTGAAGACGAGACACTACACACCTGTAAACACCCGTAGAAGAGACACTACACACCTGCACACACCTGTAGAAGAGACACTACACACCTGTACCCACCTGAAGATGAGGCACTACACCTCTGGACTCATACTCACCTGGAGAGCATGCCCAGTGGAGTCACATTCAGAGATCCCATTAACATGGCCAGAGACATTCCTGGAGCCTCTCGCTCTATCACTTCTTTAGTGGCCTAGAGAGAGTTACCCAGAATTAATATCCAGAAGAAAGACAGAATTATAAATATGTAAAATTTAACTGAATTTATATATGATCTATTATACATGATTGCCATGACAAATTCCACAATACAGCACAAAACAACACATCACACACTAATTTAAGACACTGAATGGAGTTTTCCCAGAATTAATAAGACCAGGCCATCGGGCAGCTCGGTTTAGGAGTCTAGTAAACAGTAATTGGTTATGAATCTGGTAGGCTTAAAAACCTGGATAAAGCAGGGCTTTGTGATTCAACACTAATGTTAGATATCCTTAATGGCAGGAAGCAGAGTATTTTCCAAAAGGTCAACCTTTTTACATACTGTGGGAGGAAACTGAAGTACCCGGGGGGAACACACCGAGCACAAGCAGAACATGCACACACAGGTGGGAACCGAACTCGGACCCTGGCGGTACAAGGATTGGATTGTTATGGATTCATGCCTGTTTAAAGATGACCATATTATACTCTTCTAAGACATTAATAAATATCATATGCTATTAATTAACTTTGTCAGTGAGACGTTTATGAATGAAAAGAATTTAAGCCTGTAAAGTCCTCTTAACAAGTTTTACCTTAGGAGCCGTTTTTAGGGCTAAGATGTTTTGTGAATCATTTTTATCTTCACTACGATTTAGTCCTAAATTTAACTGGGAATTCTAAGAATTCTAAGAATAGGTTGTATTTATAATGAGCGGCATTTGTAATAAGCGTACAGTATCTGTGCGTGTGCATATGTACGAGTATAAATGGCTGTTAAAATTGTTACAAATTAAAGAAAAAACACTGGCTCAGCTATGCGGCGGGGGCAATTATTTATTATCCTGGCATGCTTTGGGACCGCGTCACTCCTTCGAGGAAAGTCTCAGTACAAACCGATACAAAGTTCTTCTGACTGATCACCTTTATCCCATGATGGACATTTTTTTACATAAGGGTCCTTGCTGTCCATTTGGTCAGTCTGCACCTTGGTGAGGTTGCAGTTCAGTTCCAATTACCATGACAACATGGTAGTGGTTATTAAGGCACATAACTGGAGACTCCTTTGTGCTGACTGATCTGAAGGAGGTGGGACCAATTTAAAGGAGAGATGTCTTGTTGAAGATGTCTTCTTTCAGCACATATTGACAGGACTGCAGTGTAGTCACAGTTAGTTTAGTTGATGCTGACTGCAGCCTCTGTTTAGGAGATGAAACAGTAGAAGTCATTTAAGACGTCTCAGATCGAGGTATATTTGGTCCACATGTGGAGATTCTTCCTTCTGCGGTATAATCAGTGATGGTTTGAATTTTCTGACGCATGCATTATGAGTCATTGTCGATGATGCTGTTGCATCCTCTGTGTAGGAGGCCTGGGCTCTCTTGATACTGCTGATTCGGTTGGTGGTTGCTCTGCCCAAGTGCCTTTCTATCACCTCCGCTAGACACACCTGGTCCCATATTAACTTTTGATCTAGTCAGCTTCATGCAGGAGTAAATTTTTTTTATTTTTTTTTATGTTCCTTTATGTTATTAAGACTTTGTGAGGTCATAACACCACAAACCCCAAGCTGCTTGTAAAAAAAAAAAAAACGCTTGCTCTGGGCACGATCCCTCTATCATCTGTACTTTCTCCTGCTCTAGCAGACCTCCAGAAGGTTGTGGTAGAGAGCTGATAAGCTGATCTGAAGTGCAGAGTGTAATGTAGGAGCTCATGTATCAGTAGCAAAAAGTACGTTTTTCACTTTGTAGAGTCCGTTCTTTGTGCATGAGTTAAGTAACACTTCAAGCACAGAAAGCACGAGGGAACAAATCAAAGAAGAAGGAATGAGAAAGGCAGTGAGCTCAGGAGAGAGAGGGGGGGGGGGAGGCAAGGAGAGAAAGAGAAAAGCGGACATAAAAAAATCCGTAATTAATAACTTAGCAGTCCCTCACCAGGCACCACAAACACACATTTACACGCAAAAGAAATTTATTCCAGTCAAACCAGCATGTTTTTTTGGAAGGTAAGAGGAAACTAGAGGAAGCCTATGAGGACAGAAAGTGGATCAAATCTGGCTTCCTGCTGCCGGACATCCCTCTTAAAGCAAACTTTGACAGCCTTCTTTGACTTAACCCACAAACAAAGCAACTGGTATGACTATTACCGGTAATATCATCAGAAGTTTGTATGTTCTAATCCCAGCTGGCAAATTCCCGACTACTTTCAATCAATAAAATGTTGTGATGTGATTGGTGAAATAAAATCCTCAATGCAGCTCTCTTACCTCTGGTGTGACATCACGAGGGGCAAAGCCGGTGCCCCCAGTGGTCAAGATGAGGTTGAGCTCTTTCTCATCGCACCAATCCACAAGTGTTTCCTAAAGAAGAAACAAATCTCATCAATCCCCCCACACACGAAAAAAAAAGTCGAGTCATTTTTTTGTAAAACAAGCCATACATACACATTAAAGCTCAGTCACTTATCGCCTATTCCGCTTTATTCTGTATACAGGGTCACGGGGGGCCTAGAGCCTATCCTAGGAGACTTAGGGTACAAGGCGGGGTGCACATCCAAATAGCTTAATCCGGATGTCTTTGAACTGTGGTTGGAAACCCACCAAGGGAGAACGTGCAAACTTAATGCACACAGACCCGGGGTGGGAATGGAACCCGGAACCTGGAGGTGCAGCCGTAAAAGCTTAACAGATTAATTAGCAAAGAGTGAGACATGATATAATAATCACCTATAATTTGAGACAAACCTCAGACACATCCTCTTAAAATACTGATTGATTTGAGCTCATTGAGTAAATGCATTTAAGTGTGTTCTTATATAAAATATACAGTATTAAACTATAGGGAAAAAAGTAAGCTCCATACTGTGTGTCCATCCATCCATCCATCTAGAAACCTCTGTAGTCTAACTAGGGACTGTGGAGGCCAACGGTGACCATTGTACATTGTATTTATTCCCACTTTTACTACCGTGGTAAGACCTCCGGTCACCATAGTGTGTATGTGTGTGGATCTCAATGTACACATCTATACCTCACCTTGATCTCATCGATTTCATCCGGGACTATTTTATAGGCTGAAATAGTTCCTCCGAGCCTGAAAAACAAAAAAACAACAACAAAAAAGTGTTTTAAGGTCAGGAACGAACAGCAACAGGACAGACACTGATAGCTATGCTATTATTAACATGCGAACTTTACATCATAGACACAATGATGCTGAAGTTGTGCCCTAAATTGCAAACTATCACCTAAAGTTAAAAAACATGGATAGTTTTTCAAATTTTTTTTTTTTGAGAGAGTACAAATACAAGGGCATGCACATTTTTGGCAATTCCCGTTATGGTGATACACATACCAAAATGACTAGCCTACTTTAGTTATTCTCAGTGTGGTGTCCGGGACACACAGTCAGGTCAGGGAGGGCTGGTTTTTTTTTTTTTTTTTTGCTCTAGCTAGAAAGCTCTAGAAATAGAAAACTATATATCATTAGACCAAAATAATGATGTAATAATAATAATAATAATAATAATAATAATAATAATAATAATGCCAGATACCTCATGGTCAATGACTGATTGATATCCAGATCGTCAAGAACGACATGCAGTACTGGATAATGGGTAAGTGCACATTGATCATTTTTGCAGTCTGCTATCATTAATCGTGACATTTCCTCCAGAGCGCTGTCATTTTGCGTCAGCCGTTCATTAACAAGAACATACACTAGGCTTATGGCACGCTGCATCACAATCATGAAGCTAATTTCAATCAATCATAAAATACCAGAGCTGGTATGGATTCTCTCTCACTCACTCATCGTCTATACCGCTGTATCCTGTGTACAGGGTCGCGGGGGATCTGGAGACCATCCCAAGAGACGTATGGTACGCCCTGGACGGGGTGCCAATCCATCGCAAGGCGCACACACACACACACACACACACACACACACACACACACACACACACACACACACACACACACCATGCCGCCTGGTATCCATAATATACTTTTTCTAAGACATAGTACCGTATATGTTAATATTTAACTTTATTGACGCGTGTGATGCAAGTGTATCAGTGTTTGCGCATACAGTATGGACGAGTATACAGTAAATGCCTGTGTGTGCATACAAATTAAAGGAAAAAAACACTGGCTCGACTATGCGCTGGGGCGTTTATTATTTATTATCCTGGCGTGCTTTGGGACCGCGTCACTCCTTCGAGGAAAGTCTCACTGCAAATCAGTACAAAGTTCCTGTGACTGATCACCTTTATCCCATTTCTATGGTGTCTTTCAGCATGACTCCATGCATATCCACATACTTTAGCTCTCTCTCTCTCTGTCTCTGAGTGTGTGTGTGTGTGTTGCCCTCTAGTGGCCTGATCACAGAGTGTGTTAAACTGAAGAAGAAGGCCTCCAGGGCTTAAGGTGTAGACAGGTCTTATGTAAGGGCTCTTTTTTCTCTAGCATGCACTATTTTAAGACACGGCTGCATCGTGTGCCCTTCACTCGGAGTCAGACTGTGTTGCTTTCGCATCATTAGCTTGCGTTTTGATTTTGTCAGATTTTGAAGTAGGACGGAGGAATTACTCTGTGATTCCAATCTTTTTGTACACCCCACTTTCTTGCCTTTTCCTTTTCTCTTTTAATGTATTATTGTATTATTTGCTTTTATCTTATTGTGAGCATTATGCGTAGGATCTGATTCAAGAAATACAAATCTAGGTTTAGTTTGGCAGATCCGTTACAGTTATGTTATACCCTAGTGAGCAAACAGAAAGACTTCACTTCTGATTTTATATTAAAAGCTGGTAGTGCAGGAAATATGAATCCAAGATAAATCACGGTTGCAGGACAACATTACTGAGTAAATGAACTGAAACAAATAACTAACTTTCATTCTATACTCTGACTCGCTCGCTCCGCAGGGGGGGCCTGGAGCCGATCCCAGGGGACTCGACGCAGCACTAGGCAGGGCACACACTTGACGGCGTGCCAATGCATCGCATGCATACTCACACACCCACTCAAACCCGATGTGCAATTTGGATGGAAATGCCAGTTAGACTAATCTGCATGTTTTTTTGGACTGTTGGAGGAAACCGGATCACCCGGAGAAAAACCCACCAAGCAAGGGGAGAACATGCAAACTCCATGCACACAGACCCAAGGCGGGAATCGAACCCAGACCCTGGAGGTGCATGGAGACAGTGCTAACCACTAAGCCGCCATAAACTTAAGGTGACTATGAACGGATAAAGTGGACACCATGCTAATTAAATAATCTGATATTGCAACTGTTAAACAATCAACTTCCCCATATTAACAATAAAGTGACTGATCTTTGCACGGGGCCGCATCATATCACCCGTTCCGCGACATAGCAGTTATTCTCGCATTATTCCTGATTTATTAACATACACATCTGCCAGGAACATATTTATCTACCTACTGTAGCAACAGCTGCCTTCACTCTATATTCGCCTAATGGAATTACCACTTGATTCAGAAAGAAAAAAAAAAACACAATTATGCCAGTCACATTTATTTTACAATGATGATGTTTAATTCATTGGCGTTACACTTTAGGTTTTAAGTGCTTTGGTAATGCTAGTTATGTCCAACCTGTTATCATAAGTCTCCGTCAGGATTGTGTATACTGATCATCACTACGATGTCTGTGCCGAGAGCGAACCGCTCAGATCCGGAGGATGATACCTGGTGGTACGTTCTGCATTGACAGGGGTGTAGAATGAGACCGACACCCACTCTACACACCTGCGCATTTGAGATGTCATGTATTCCAAGACTTTTTCTGGAGAGGACACTGCCTCTTCCGTTCTTCTTTCTTTCCTCTCTTTTTTTTTTTTTGTGTTGGCCCAGTTCTGTTTGTCCTTAGATAAAGAGTTTTGAGAGGGAGTCAGAGAGGGAGGAGATGAGAGAGTGTGACAGAGAGGGGAAGAGGAAGAAGGGCTGAGACGGTGAAAGCGAGAGAGACAGGGAGGTGAGAAGATGAGGCAGATAGGGAAAGAGGTGTGAAAGAGAGGGAGAGATGAGTGGCCTTCTTGCTTTCTCTCTCGCTCGCTCTCTCTCTCTCTCCGGGTCATGTACACAGCTGTGGTGCAGATGTGGATTCCTCCTGCTTTGGCTCTATAACAGCCCATCTGCTGCTGTACCACTTATTAATAATGCAAAGTGTGAGTGTGTGTGTGCTGGAGTTTTCAGCATGACTTACACACATAGGAGGACAGAGCCACACCTCCCTCTGTCCTTCCTCTTTTCCTTTCTCTCATTCTCTCCCCCTCCTTTTCTTCTGTCCTTCTTCTTTTATCTCTTGCCCTTCTCTCTGTCCATCTCTTTCTCTGACCATATTTCCTCTATCTATCTATCTATCTATCTATCTATCTATCTATCTATCTATCTATCTATCTATCTATCTATCTATCTATCTATCTATCGCACCTTTTTTACCCCCCATTTTTCCAATCTCTCTCTCTCTTACTCTGATATAGATTCATATCTGTCACTTGAGACCGTCCCCCAAACCCCAACCCACCCCCGAGTCTGAACCGATGCTTCCGCTTGATTAATGCATTCTTTTCTAAACCACCTTCCGAAGCCCCTGGAAGGTCAGGAAAAGTGGGTGTCACAGCTGAAAAAGTAAGTCATTCTATGAAACTGAATCATCTGAACGCACCACCCACCTTTGGCAGCAACTGGCCAGTAGTGATAATTGAAGCTGGCAGCTTCGTTCTCTTGTGCAGTGCTACTCAATTAGTATACTTACTGTCTATTCATGACAGCAAGGTGGGAACCAGTGTTGAGGTCTAGCGCGTAACAAATACCGCCACGGTCACGGGGGCCTGAAGCCTATCTCAGGAGACTTAGAACATAATCTGCAGGTCTTTGGACTCTGGAGTACCCGGAGGGAACCCACCAAGCAACGGGAAACTCCATGCACATAGAGGCGGGAATCGAACCCGGACCCTGGTGGTGCAAGGAGACAGCGCTAACCACAAAGCCACCACCCAGCATCTAAACCGTCTTCCCTTTTTTTTCCTTTCTTTTTTAAAATAATTCAGCTTTTCCAGCTTTGAACCACTTTTTCACCAAACCCTTTTTCTCTTTTCTCATAATGAGTTTACTGTTGTTTCTGAATTAAAGGAACCGTTATGTGCAAACTGTTGCATCCATCAGAAACTGAATTCCTTATTTCTCATTAGTGTAAAATGAACATGTGTGTGTGTGTGTGTGTGTGTGTGTGTGTGTGTGTCTGTGTGTGCGCCTCAGGTATCTCTAGTATACAGAATTTTGCTACATCTAAGTAGGATGCATTATCTCAGTAATGAAAACTGCACCATTGATCATCCATGGCTGTATTTATCAAGGGTTATGATTCGTACAGCAATAGAGACACATATTTCTGTAATCTATGCAACTTGAAAATGAAAACAACGTTGAATTTTTAGTCCTTGGGTATCGAGCTGGTGTAGTTAGAGCACAGTTGTTGAGGATTTGCTCTTGAATGAACGGGATGAAGCGGTGAAACACTAAATGAGCTAAATGTTTCGACAGGTGACAGGCGACCTTAGGTGACCTCAGTCTATCAGTTAGTATCAGCCAACATAAAATAACAAGTAACGATGACAAGCATTATACATCATATTGCAGCAAACACTCCTTGTAACATAGCTATCTACAGCTAAGGGGTGTTCAAGTCAAACCGGGATTTTGTTCGGCAGGAAAAAAAGAACACAGTTACGAGACTAAAAACCCCTCAATTTATTACTATTGTTACTATTTATTACTATTACTATGTATTATTTACTATTTATATTACTATTATTAATGCACTTATTTCAGTGTTTCACTAGTGCTTGGATACCATCAAGAAAAAAACAGAACGTTTCCTCAATACACTGGAGCCATGATCAGACGGCCTGCTTCACATCTGAATCGCCGGCCTCCCAGGAACTCCTTTAAAGCCGAGGTCTGGACTGTACGATGAATGTGGCAATAACTCCCAGTCGAGTTCCTGTTCCAGTTCCCACAGACAGATGCATCGCTTCTGTAAGTTGGTGACAAGTTAACCATTGATTTCCAAAGATTTGGCGTTCCACTTGGTGAATGTTCACAGGAACGACTGCATTGGGCTCAAATCCATCTCGGTATTCACGGACGTACTGCTTTCTTCAAAACGTTTGTAGCACTCGGATGTTTCAAGAGTCTCATCACCGTACTGTGCTTGTAAATTTCAATAAATTTTTTTTTATGCCTTAATTCAGGAGGTACTTTATCTCAAGTCCCGGTTTGACTTGAACGCCGTTGTAATTTAGTTATAAGGATTATTCTATGGCGGTGAAAATAAAACTTGTTACTCATTTCCACAAACAAACATAACTAACTGTAATGGAGAGAGAGAGAGAGACAGAGAGCTGTTTTATGGTTAAAGGTTTCTTCTGATTAACAGGTAGTAAAGCAAAATTAACCTTCCTATGGAATTTCCTTAATGTGAATTTTTATTTTTATGCAACAAAGTAACTGCATAAAGAAATAAAAAGTATATATTTTAGTTATAAATTTGACAATATAGCTGAACCTGCTGGATCCCGGACCGTTTGGATCAAACCCAACACGCCCAGCACCATCACCCCTCAGATGTGTGTGCTCGGACCACTGCAGTTCACACCGATGCATAAAAAAAATTCTTGACCAACTTCCTGGATAATGTTACAGTTGTGGGATTCATCAGCAACAATAACGAGACAGCATACAGAGCACAGACAGAGCAGCTAGTGGACTGGTGCCAGTTCGTTCTCCTAACGTTGACGAGACAAAGGAGGTGACTGTTAAATGGAGAAACGTTTCTAGAACTGCACGTGTCTGAGGACTTGGTTTGGATTTTTACGATCTCGTGTCTCACTTCCTGCGCAGACTGAACGGAGCTAAACCCCCTCACCCCATCCGTGTCACGATCTACAGACAAGTCATTGAGAGTGTATGGACTAGCCGGATCTCTGTCTGGGACTGGAGCTGTAGGGTATCAGATTGCGAGACACGGCGAAGTCAGCAGACAACATCATAGTGGAGCCTCTGCCTCAAACACCTCAAAAACCGTTGTGTTTAGTGGCTCCCACTCCCGGAACCAGAGTATCTAGAACAGTTTCCTGCATCAGATCTAAAGAGACCATGCTTGTCTACTTAGGCAAACAACCAACCATCTCCCACCTATCTCAGAGCACGTATCACACACTCCCCTGCACCACACACTGGCTGAACTGGACTCACCATCTCTCTGGGTATGAGGAAGGCATGTGTCAGGGCTCGTCCCTATTCTGGGTGGAATGAACTTCTACTGTCTGCCCGAGCAGCTGAGTCACACAGACTGTCATCAAAACCAACGACTAAAGACCTACCTCTTCAGCAAGCAATTAAATTATTAGCACTTTGCTATTTATTGAAAAAAATATGTATATGATCTTGTGTGTGTGCGTTTTTTTTTTTTTTTTCATACTGTACTAACATCACCAACTCATGGGACTTAGCATGAGGATGTGTTTTTGACACAGCACTTCAAGATAAGGACATTTAAATAAATAAAATGTTACATTTGGACATTTACCTCTATACTGCCGATTGACAAGACCTTATACATCACACACCATTCCGGTCACTATGTTGATGTTTACTCCATGTTCCACACTGTTACAAAGGCTGTGTATACAGGGTGGCCCAAGCGTCTGGATCATTTAGGTGTTTTCACACTCGGCACGATTGGTCTGTACCGTGCCCAGGAACAACAAGCCCCAGCTGCCCAGTGTTCACATTATTATGATTATTATTATTATTATTATTCCTACTTGGGTATGCACTTGTGTATGTTCACTCTCAGATACGCCAGACGTTACTGATGACATTGCGTTCGAAACGGTGGGTCAGGTACGATTGGTTTTCATGTCTTGCTGTTTCATACACAGTATGTACTGTACCATGCTCGAGACCATCTTTTCCTTTTCCGGTTCCTGAGCTCAAAACGTGTGTTCTCACCAGACTTTGGGCGCCAATTGTCCTCAGAAACGATCCTGGTTCAATAATGTGAAAACGCCCTTAAACGATGGTAAAATCCATCAACAGCTTCTCTACGTGACGAATCCGGTCTTGCAAACATGAGATCCGGACTTTTGGACCTCCTTGTACTGTATATAGCGCTCTTACTGTTTACCTGAGTCCTTTTGCACCGCATTTATTTATTGACTTGTATTTTCTTCTCCATTTACACTGTGACTTTTACTTCTCCGGTGATTATCTTGTACTGCACTGTCATCACTTTCTATAACATATTGCACCAAGGCCTTGGAGAATGCCATTTCATTTCATACCACAGCGAGGTTAAATGCTCGAATCGATTGGTTTGGAAGGTGTGCATTATTTTCCTATGACATCACGGGTAAATCCGGTGGTAATGTGAACGCTAACAGCTCACACACAGGGACTTGCATGACAGATGCTCCACATAATCTCAGACTAATAAGAAACATTAAAAACTGTGTACTTGAATTCATTAAAACCCATTAAAAAAAAAAAGTATGGAGCGAGTCTTGGTTGTAAATGCTTCGTAACGATCATGGTGCTTAGTGAAGTTTTTCAGAACAGATACATCTTTAGGTTTCTTGGTAAAATGACAAGCTGCATTATTTGAAAGATAGATAGAGAGAGAGAGAGAGAGAGAGAGAGAGAGAGAGAGAGAGAGAGCGCAATCATTATCCAATTGAGCAACATATATTGAAAGAGAGAAGACAGAAAGAACGAGGATGGTAATGGAATGAATGATTATTGCAGCTAAAAGTAAAAAATGTGATTTAACTTGTCTCACAGATGTTCCACAACATTACATCTAACTAGAAATCTTAAAAATGCACCACTGTGGTCTGCGTTATTCTCATATAACAGGATGGTCTGGAAGGCGTTATTCCTTGCTTATTACAGGTGTTCTTTTTAGTGTCTAAAAATATAATTATACAGTGGGACCTCATCGAAAGCAATATCTCGGAAGCATTTTCGACCTGAGCCGGTCACACATACAGTACTTCTGGTTGAGCGTACGTCCGGGACACGATCAAAACTTGTTTGTGCCAGTGGAAAGCCAAGCAAAGCTTTTTGTTGGTTTCTTTTTTGCATTTTTTGCAAGATTTAGATTTAAATTAAAGTTAAGTGAGGTTTAATATCTATTTATTTCATATGCTACTTCATTTATATGTCTTTTCTAAATGTCTTAATTATGTTTATATGCAAAAATATGATGATACTGTTGGAAACTGGTAATATTGGTAACATTTTTGGTTGACTGGAACGGATTATCTGCATTTACATGAATTCCTATGGGGAAATGTGTTCCGCAATACGAAATTTCAGAACGGATTAAATTCATTGTATGCCGAGGTACCACTCTATCTTGGTATGAATTGAAGATGTTAATCGACACAGTATATTCAATATGAAATCTTTGTACAATACCAAAAGAGAACAATAGGATCAAATCCCCTGATTGTTCTCCTTCCTAATTTGGTTTTAATTAGCTGAAAGACATGTGGAATGTTTATGATCATTTCACATTGGATAATCATTGCTGTATAACATCTATCCCATTTCAATACAATATTTGACCTTTATTATAGTGCAGTTTATAGCTGTACTAACTGATCATTACACATGAGCATAACTTAAATGTCGGCTGTACCTACACTGGGGACAGTTCAAGACCGGACATACAGAACATAGAAATCTGTATCAAACCCTACAGTTTATGTTCAAGCAAAGAGTTTCCACACCAGATATTGATTGTTTATTGTTTATGTTATTACTTAGTGCTTTTTATAGAAGTTTCTTTTAATGTAGAAATGTTTTCAAAAGCATCACCGCATATGGCTTTTGTTTGGATGTTCCCAAGACTTTTGCGCAGTACAGTAAATAAAACAGCTGTTAGGTTTTACTGAGCATGCTGGAGAATATGAGTTTTCATGTAAAACTCAGGAGTCTATTGTACATTATTGATTTTTTTTTCCCCATCTGAAAACTGGTCTGTCATGTAATATGTCGCTTTCTTTACAGGCATGCAAATATTCATCTGTAATGTTATTTATTCATTAATTTTAGTGTATCTTTGTAGGCAATGATCTTGTACTTAAGAATGCAGACATAATAAACTTGTATAACAAAATTTGTACTACAGATAATATGGAGTCTAAGACTTTTGCACAGTACTGTATATCAAGATTACACCCCAAGAGCAGATCAACTCCAACTGTCTGAGACTCACCTTCAGGTTCCTGATTCGTTAAGTTTTGCTATTTAAAAGTTGTTTTTTTTCTTCTTTTTTTTTTCACTTAACCTCCGGAATTTAGACCCTTCGCAACAGTAGCCTGTATTGCCTGTCAGAGGGGTTTTTAGGAAAAGTCAAAAGTTCGGACATTGTTTAGACAGAGCTACGTTATCATGTTAAAAAGGAGTGCAATATGTGACACACCACGAGAAACACTAAGCAATGTATTGTGTCAAAGCACACCATATAAAATTCCTGCCCAGTTAAAATAAAAATCTAGTGCATAAAAACAACTGATTAAAATATTTGACATAAAACAATGCTGGTTTAGATGTTAGTAAAAAAAAAAAATCATGTGTGAAAACAGTTAAATATTGTATTTTGGATACACCCATTTGGCTAATAAGTGAATAACTTATTCTAATACTAATAAGTGAATATTTTATATCTGAATATCAAAAAATTAAAAAAAAGTGAAATTTGTATTTGATGGTTTTAGTGTATTTATGCAGCATTATAGAAAAAGTGTGTGTATCGTGTGTGTGTGTGTGTGTGTGTGTGTGTGTGTGTGTGTGTGTGTGTGTGTGTGTGTGTGTATGAGAGTACTCACAAGGAGGGGTCATGCACAAGGTCTTTGAGGTTGATTCCACTGCGATCCTCAGCAAGGTTACGAAAACAGCTGTCGCTCACTATAAGACAAAAGAAACATAATGCATTAAAATGTTGCTGCTATAGAAACGCAAAACCAGACAGCGATGGGATTTCAGCTGCGTCGTGCGCTGTGCTACTGTATGTGCTGAGGATAAATGTGATGCTCTCTCTCGCTCTCTCTTTTTATACATACTGGACATATATACAGAAAATAGGCCAAAATTAAGTCAGTTTCATTGAATGGCCTTTACAACACACAATGTGTCGGTCGTCTCATGTGTGAAAAAGATTCCCCGGAAACACTCTTTCACCATTTCCAGGAATATGGCGGCGTCATCAGGGAAGAAAAACTCCATAGATGTGATAGTCTGGTCATTCAGTACATTCAGCTCATCAACATAACCCGCTGAGTCTAGACCTGACCGACTGAATCATAATCCACAGGCTTGTACAGTGGCCGCTATGCATGATGGGTACATCACTTCCCTGACGCGCTCATCGCTCTGGAATAGGGTCGATCTGAACACACCTTACATTGTGCGTGTATTAACATGTTCTTACTTTCACCATTAAACATAGCTATGATTTTACTGTTGATTTTTTTTTTAAACACATTTTTTCCACAAAGTTGACGGTTCAGCTCGATCCTATCCAGGATTTGATAATGTGTTGTACCCGGTTCCAGAAATCTCAAATCTCAGCCACATGATGATCCACATAGTCTCTCTCTCTCTCTCTCTCTCTCTCTCTCTCTCTCTCTCACACACACACACACACACATACAGTTCAACAACCAATGGCAGCTGAGCAGGTGTAGACATCATGAGTCACACTTACGCACACTTTCAAAGTCGAGGAAGCTAAAGAAAGAGAGTGAGAGACAAAGGGAAACAAAGTGTTGGAGAAACAGAGAGACAGAGAGAGAGAGAGGGAGAGAGAGAGAGGGAGAGAGAGAGAGAGAGGGAGAGAGAGAGAGAGAGAGAGAGAGAGGGAGAGA
>JAAGKR010002791.1:0-63687 GCA_011419295.1 Clarias macrocephalus
ATTTATTTTTTACATCAGATCAAAGATCAGATATTGTTTCGATAGAGAAGAGAAACCTGCCTGAGGTAATAAACATACCTTTTATAAGCTAATTGCCATTAACACCCATTAATACAATGAAAGGTGTCTTGAGAAGAGAGACTAGTATAAACATATCCAGCCATGTGCCTCAGGGTAGTGTTAACTGTCGTGCTTAGCAATTGGTAGCAATTGACCTATTGACAGCAGGGGAAATGGGCGCTCTTTACCTGTCTGGAAGAATTGAGTGTGGCGTGTGTAAATGGCATATTGTTATCAATCGGACCTGTCACCCGAGGCGGTGGCAGAAACGCGGCCAACTCGGGACGGGGAAAATGAGAGCAAGCGATTAGGGACCGCTCCGATGGAGCTGGAGACCGAGCACACACATTTTCTAAGCCCAGAAATGTGACTCATATAAACCAAGATCTGTGCTGATGTTCCCTAGAATGCATTTTTGGAAATGACTCTTAATATAGTATGACAGTAGGCCAGGAATTATAGACTCTGCAGAGAAATCCAGAAAATACTATTTGTATCTTATGAGTTTATTTTTCTCTACTGACAAGGATCATTTTCATTTTTCATTTGCTCTGCTAGTGCATTTTTACATGTCAGATTAATAGACGTCTTAATCTGTCTATAAACCATAGCTGGTCCCACTCATCGTAATGACCAGTTTTGGTCTCTAGTGCATTGCGTTTATTTGAAATGGAGTGTGTATGAAGAGAAGAGCCCAAGCGCTTGGCGCCCTCCACGGTGGTCTAATTGGGATTCGACCATGTAGCTGTTGGCTCCCGGAACCATCCCAGAAACCTCTCATTCCAACACTTCCTGGAGGGAGATGCAGTACATACTCGGTCTTGCATACTTTTTAGGAGACGTTTGCTTTGCACCCCGACTTGATTTTGGCTTCTCACCTCGTTTGGCCCACATTGGTAAACCATTTGGAGTAACTGAAGCTTAAGGAACAGGGTGTTTAGGACACATTTAGATCCTCAAACTCCCCAGGGCCTGAAGTGAACAAGTATTTATGGGTCGAGCGAATTCTCCGGACGCTGCAACCGATGGGCGTCAAGGAAACAATCATAACGGGAAACATATAAAGGTGATTTGTCCCTACTGACCCACACACTTCAGCTTGGGTTTCATTTCAGCAGGGTTGCAGATGCAAGAGCGCTCCTGTAATCCCAGCCCTATTGTGTCAGCCTGGGAAATCATAGCAGGCAAATCCAGATGGTTCGAAAGCATATCATAAATCATAGGTGGAACCGATTTACACTCCCGCTTGCATTGTGCCTGACGTGCATGCTGTACATGCAGAAAAACACCACAGATTTGTTGGAATCGCTTCAGCTTTAAGATGAGACTTCGAGCATGTAACTTCTTCAGGATCCGGTGTAATGCTTGGCCATGTAGGAGTCTGTGTAGCTCTTATGTAAGAGTTGAGCTGAGGAGCTTGTGGGCTGTTGACCAGAAAAGTGACTTTATTTGGATGGGTAACAGTCCAAATTGCCTATTACTAATTAAAAGTGGCAATTCATATTTTAATAATAATCATTTTGTGAGTTTTTTTTGGCAATGCAACAGCCATTTTTATTTATTTATTTATTTTGTTTGTTTGTTTGTTTTTTGTTGAGGGGGGGGGTGGTTGGGAAAGCCAGAGGAATTTGAGCCAAGGTGAAGGATGTCTTCCTTGCCACATGCCTCTTCATGGACCTGGGGGGAAAAAACTGGCACTTTAAGGATTTTTTTAATCAAATGTAGTTCTGAGCTGCGGCGTATCTCCGGTGATCACAGTGTTGCCAACAAAAATATTTTTCATTCGATTTCTTTAGGAACAAATAGCTCTATCTTTCTGGCTTACTGCTACATCAAGACGTTTTTTTTTTTTTTTTAAAGGCCAAACTTTTATTACAGGAGATATAGAAGGTTCTGGCAAGGATCTTTGAGTTTGAGAGTTGAAAGGGTGAAATGCTACTTATGTTGGCCTCTTGTTGGATTCTGGCCTTTCTTTTTTCCTGCCATTAGTGGACATTCCAGACATGCATGTTTGGCTACCTTAAGCCAGCAGGCCATAAAAGGCTAAAGGAGATATGGGAGGCTGCATCTTTAAGACCGATCCCCAGCGCGGAAGGCCAAATGGAAAGAGACGCCTGCTAATGTATTGTGCTGCAGGCTGTAGCGCAGTCAGTCGCAGCAGAAGGGAATGTGTTTAGGTTAAATGGACAAAACAGATTGCCTTTAAAAGACTCAGCTCTTCGGTTCTTCCCCTCCCTGCTCAACCTTAATCCCTTCCACACACACACACACACACACACACACATCTACACAATACAGCGTTTGACTGGGTTTGATGTATTTGTTTATCTCCCCACAGACTCATTGATTTGCTTGATTTACTCTGGCACCATAAAAAACTTCATCCTGTCATGCACTCCTGATATTTCTGTCTCACATTCCATTCGCGAGGGGAATAAAAGGGCCACGGGTAGCTCCAGACAGCTGTACGCTGGTTTGTCCATTAATCGCCGCTGTGCTGGGACAGAGGCCGAAGAAGAGAATTGGAATCAGCTCGTGAAAGTGCCGGGCCTTTTTTTTTGTTCTCATCCGCGCACCTCTGATCTGTGAAACGCGCCACGCTGTCAGCCCCTGGGCCCCCAATACGGAGGAGAAGCCTTGGGTCTGACCCACAAGCCTTTCCCGAACAGAAGGCCGGGAGCGAAACGCTCGTAAATCTGCCTCGAGAGTGGGTGTACAGCCTTCCAGGGAGAATGAGAATTCAATCTGGGGGAACGGCGCACCAGGAAGGTTTACTCGAGGTTTGTGTCTGATGAGAAAGCCATTTGCCGAGTGGAAGAGAGAAGAGGAGAGGAGGGTTACATCAGATTCTCGCCCGTGACTAATTTCTTTTTCACACTCCGAGGCTCCATTTGTCAAAATGTCAGCTACCCACTTCCTCCTGTGAGAAACAGTAGTGCGATGTGGCCAGGTCACACCCGTTAACTCGAGCGGTGCCTCACTCACCTTGCCGCGGGCCCTACAGTGTCGTTCTTTTCTTTCAGTGTACATGAATTTAAATCGTAGCGATTGCTTGAATCAACTAATTATTGCTTTGACATCTTCCGAGGAAATCTTTCCATCTTTGGATGCAAACACGGAATCGTTTCATTTCAATTTCAAAGTCATATAAGGCACAGCATATTATATTATACTATATTATACTTTTGCAAAAAAAGTGACTGTGCAAAAACATCTAGTATCAGCCAGAGTAAGGCATTAACCTTGGGTAAACAACCACTAAAAAGTGACCCTCGCCCCCACCAGTCCGCCTTAAGAGCAACGATTGTAGACAGTATTTACGGCTTTTGACCTTTATTACCACAGAGGAGCCACCAGCTAAGAAGTGCGCAAACAGCGCTGCCTCCGTAGAACAGCAAGCCAGGAAGACATGGCTGGCTGACAAGGGACTGTGGTTACAATTTCCCTGCAGACATAAACAGTGACACTATCAATTTCCTGCCTTGAGTTTTTTTAACAGGGAGTAAGCAAGGCTGTGCGTGGGCCAGGGGAAACCTCGTTCACTGAGCCGAGCCAAGGCTACTTAAAACTAAGCCTAGCTCAACACTCGTAAGATCTGGTGCGCCGGTCGGCGTACGCGGATGTAATGCATTCGAAAATGAAAACAGGCAGGGCTTTTAACGATGCAGTCCTGGATATTTATGTTAACCACATCACTGACATTCTCAGGTTGCAGCAATCTGTCAACAGTAGGTTAAGACTGAGAAGAGGGTACTGTTTCCAGAAGAGCAACAAATTAGATGATGCCATTTGTCAGAGACAGTAAAGGTAGATACAGGACGATCGCATTTCGGCATTGTTTAAAAAAAAAAAAACTGCGCGTTTGTCCATGTAGTGAAGAATCGGTATCTTTTTAATCTAGACATTGTATGAATTTTTTGCAGATAATCAATGACACTCAGTTTGACCTCTGTTCTCAGGTCCGCCTCGTGTCTCGGAGAAGGTGGTGCATCGGCAAACGGTGCGGATCGGACGCACCATGAAGCTCCAGTGTCCAGTCGAGGGCGACCCGCCGCCCCTCATCATGTGGAGCAAAGATGGTCGCAACATCCACAGCGGATGGATGCGCTTCAGGGTCACGCATCAAGCACTGCGCATAAAAGAAGTAGAGGCCGAGGACGCCGGAACCTTCAACTGTAAAGCCACCAACGGTTTCGGCAGCGTCAACATCAACTACACACTCATTGTGATCGGTGAGTCTTTTAATTGTGTAATAGTATAGTACGTGCGCATGGTATAAAAATCATGTTTTAACTTATAACATTACATTTCCATAAATGGAATGCCATCTGGCCCTTGTAAATTTAATTAATAGGCATTTTTGTTATTTTTCTGGATAATAAAAGGCAGATTTTGAACTCCAGCTTATTTTAACATTTACCATTTTAAGGGGGGAAAAAAAAGTCAATGCTGTTATTTAGCGCACTTTGTATATCTGTATTTTCTCATCACAACCTCCCTGCTTCAGCCAACCAGAACTAACGTAATCCTGTTAATAAGCACAATCATTATTAAAAGACTCGATCGAGCTTTCTGTAATCATTACGTCCAGCTTGATCCAGGCGTTGCTCAGGTGTGACGTCCACTCGATGAGCTTTTCTGTTCTGGAACAGCAGCAAGAAAGTGTCACATGAGCAAACTGGCTGCTGCCCAATTAATCAAGGCCTCGCTCCCTGCAGAGAACCAGCGCACGTCTTGTGATCCTCTAAGCCTTCTCCCAGAATTCTTGACTCCTTGAACCCTGATCCTTGATGAGAGAGATTTGAAACATGCCATTTTATTCCAAAGAAAAGCCCCGGTGCTGAGACACGAATAGCCATTTTTCAGCCTCATGAAATTATCACAAACACAAAGAATCTAGTCAATACTATAGGATAAACAGGACTGCGGTTTGTTTAGGGGGGTTCGCAGTGATCTGCGCTATCTCCTGGACTGAATAAGCTCTAATTTGAGGGAGCGGAAAATGTCTACGGAAAGCAGCGCCAAGTCTAAATGGAGAGCCTTGCCGTGGGCCTCCATCAGGGTCAGTTTTATATTAGCCAGGCTGAGTTAATTATCCTTTTATTTTCTTCTCGAATAAGCCTGGTGTAATGTAAGACAAAAGGGGGGATGAATCGTGGGTATTGAGCACATCCTCACTAGTGAATAGACTGTTTGTGGTGCGCGATACAGTATATCATTAGCGATCTTTTAGTATCCTCTGTTGGTAATATGCAATACAGTGCAGCCCGCGCAGAGAAACTTTCTGTCCCGTTCTCGAAAAGTCCATTACATAAATAAATACTTTTCCTTTAAATTTACAATGTTTTAGAATCTATTACAACAGGATTAAAACGATAAACAAAAGAAATCAATCAATCAATCAATAAAAAGGCTGTGTGAAGGTTCAACTACCAGCTACCAAAACGACAAGAAGCCCCTACCTAAAACTCATTGTATAAAGCGACTTGTAAGGCTTTTAAGCCCACCCACCCCCAAGGAGCCCCTAATGGATCGGAGGTTTTGGGGGCAGCTGCGGCGATGACTTCAGCTGAGCAGCTGCACCCGCTGTGCCTGGGCGCCCATGTTGAACCAGGATGGCTTTGATGCACCGTTATTGTCTCCACGATGCTGGCTATCCAGGGCCCTTGAACTCTTAACTCATTTCATAATGTCTTTGTAGCACCATTGTGTGCACGTGGGTGTGCGAGTGTGGCGCGGGGTGGGGAGGCTGGAGAAGGATGGGGTATCTCATTATGCGCACCAAATGTCCCATAATGATAGTAATGCGCGACAGTTTCGACCTTGTGTGAACATTCGGCTGGTCCGTGTAAAGAAAATTAATCCTTCACAAACAGAAAAAAAAAAGTTAAGACCAGCTTAGGGGTAGAGGTGTATGGATATTTAACACACAGTTAATATAGTCAATATTAAGAATCAAAGATGAATTTACAAATGTTATGATTCCAATTTTTTCCAAAAGTTATTCTTATTCTTATTTTTTTTAAAAAAGGCTTTATATTAGAATATTAGAATTTTCACTCAATGGTCACTTTAATAGAAACGTGCTTATTTGTGCAACTTTCCAACCTGGCCTTCATGTGGAAGCAGCACAAGTCAAGAGCTTTAAAGAGCTTCAAGTTTATGTCAAAGATCAGAATCAAGTTCCTGAAGGTTTGATGTCTTGCAGTTCTCTTCTGATCTCTCTGATCAACAAAGCATTTCCATGTACAGAACTGGCTCTCACTGAATCTGACTTTCTTTGTTTTTCTATTGTGAGCATCACTTGAAGCCCTTGCTCTGGATCTGGATCTGCATTGCTGCAACATAATTGACTTTTTGCATAATTGTAGAACTTAGTACAGGAGTACAGCTGTTGTTAATCTGGCATAGAGTGTACACCTTTTGTATCTTTTAATTAAAGTTTCAATTACTGTGAGGGGAAAGTTTGTGCATTACATCATATTGGTCTGAGTTAAACATTTATTAAAAGATGTCGTATTTGAAACTCGACCTTTCTCAAAGTAAACTTAACTCCACTTTGCTGCACCAAACCATTGATTTTGTTTATTTGTTTTTTTTATTACATTGAAATGCATTTATTGGCAAACGACATATAAAATTAATGCAAAGACAGACAGTAGTAGCCTTGATCTCCAGGCATTTCTTTATACTTGCGTCCAATCTACCGTAAGGGGGGAAAAAAAAAACACATGCACCAAGAGTGATGCTGAATTAGATTTCAAGGTTGAACTACTACTTCTTTTTGATGCATGCACAGAAACAAAACGAAAAATGGAGTCAGAATAATGATGTGGTTTTGATTTACAAAAACATGACCTAAAGGACCTGGAACAACCGAAGGACTAATGAATTCCAAGTTGTCACAGGAAAACAATAACTAAATCTAGGATTATCTAAAAGTTGATGTAATGCAACATGACCATGAGCCAAAAAAGGCAAATCAAATCAATTGCCTCCCTCAGAAAAAAAAAATAAAATAAATGAATATAATATTTTTTAGATTTTAGATTGGCTGGGACTCCCAAGTGAAGCAGGACATCGAGTCAAAATGTCTTTTAAAATTGAAATGAATGGAAACAGCTTTTAGGGGAATTATCTCATTATCTCCTTGCCAGTCTGATCACATGATCAGCAGATGCCTCAAAAAAAGGCATAATTTTACATTTATCCTATTTTAAATATGAGCTTCTTTTGTGTATTTTTTTATTTTTATTCTAAGGATTAGGATAACATTTTAGGAGCCACTCATAAAAATCCAGATAATTCCATAGGAGCCACAAACTTTCATACACACTTATAATAATATTGTTCTAGGATGACGCATTACTTTGGCAGTTATGGAGCTTGTGCATTTGGTTACATATAAGGCATTTAAAAAAGTAAAGTGCTGCCACATTTTCAACTATTGAACCATATTCGAGTAATAAACCATGAATGTGGAGGTGGAAGTCGATCCGTGCCGTTCTCCAGTCCTGTGGGTGGTCTCGGTGATTAGTTCAGACCGCACCTGAACCGCAAGCGTTTGTGCTTTTGATATTTTCACGTTCTCACTCACAAGCCGAACATCGACACCTTTTTTAAATTACCACCCGCATGTCTCCACTTGCTCTTAAATTGCATTTCATTCAGAATAGGATTTTCAGCTTTCTTTCCCTTTTTATTATATTGTACCACACAAAAGCTCATCTGTTTGCATCTGCACTCAAGTCGGGCCCAGCTTTCAAAATGCAGTGACATTTGTTCATAACAGGAAGAATATTAAGTGAATCTTGTTTCTTCATTCCTCATTATTTTTTTCCCCCATTTGTTTTATTAGGATAATTTGTTTTAGCAATCACCTCTTCCTTACCACTTCTTAAACCACATGTTCGAGTACAGCTTTCAGAACCGCAAAGTCATAGCATTGAGATATTCTTGATACACCCTTAAAAACGCTGTGTTAAAAAGAACCCAAACTGGGTTGTTTTTAACCCAGCTGCTGGGTAAATATTGGACCAACTATATACTGGGTTAACCCAGCAAGATGGGTAAAATATTCAATCCAAATGCTAGGTCATATTTAACTATAATGCTGGGTTAATTCTACCTCACAAATAGGTTATTATTATTATTTTTATGTTTTACATGTCTATGGGTATTGGTATGTCTATGGGTTTGATATACTGGTCTACAAAAAGGAAAAAAAATCTACGTTTTGCAAACCATACATATATGCAATAAACAAATTAATTGTACAAATCATAGAAAAACATATGTATATTTATTTTTCAAAAGCACAAGACCAGATAATACAAAATTAGTTAAACAGCGACATCATTACGATACTGTTACTGAGAAACACTAATGCCTGAGAGCAGTGCTGGTCATTGACACTTCAGCCTGCTGGAGATATTCCACAGTGTTCGTTCCAATCTTAGAAAGAAATTAAAGAAAGTAAAAGTTTATGGAAAAATCGGGAGGGTTGGCTAGTATGCATATTTGTAAGAAGATTAGTGTTTTGTAACACCTCAGCTTTTTATATGTGGTTGCTAACGCTAGCAACCTAGCTAAATGCTAGCGTCATGCTGGCACTACAGTTAACAGTTTAGCTTTCATTCATCACTTCACCACCTTCATACACCCTGCAAGCATTCTACAAAGAAAGCTAAAAAGCTCAGACATTTTTGCAGTTTCTTTCATACACAGGTGGGGGTCTTTGGTTTGGCTCGCTAGCAGCCATTGTCAGATAAACTAGCATGCTATAGCACAGACCAGGCTGAAAGTTTGAGAGTAACACGGTAACAGTAATAAATGATACATACAGTGAACAAATTCAGTCATAGGTGAGTGAAAGTGTGTATACAACCCTTATGTTTAACATTTACATTTTCTCTTAAATGCGTGAGCAGGAAGACCAAAAAAAAGACACGAAGCTGACAAAGCCACTGAATACACCGGTGAACTTCGGGGGAGGGGCGGTCTTGTCTTTGATGTTAGCTGTCACTAGCTAACCCAACTCCAACCCAGCAAGCCGGGTTAAACAAAAAGTACCCAATTCCCTGTAAATAACCCAGAAAAATGACCCAACAGAGGCAACCCAGCGTTTGGGTAGCAAAAATAACCCAGCACATGAAGAAATAAGGGGTGGCTCAAGACTTTTTCACAGTACTAATAATTAAATGAAATTATGTAGATTAAATGAAATGTATAGGAAAGAAATATAATTCCAGGCACTGCAAAGTCCCTAAACCTGAGCAGCAACCTCATTTTCCCTCTCGTCTGTTCCAACCACTCAGCATTCAGCATCAGCAGTATACTAATGAAGACTTTTTTCTTTTTTTTTTTTCTTTCTGGCTTCATTTTTGTTAAATAATGGTGAAAAAAAAAGTTATATGTTGTTTGTTTCAGGTTGTATTTACAGTACTTAATACTAAGACTTGATACGATCAGAGGATTTCTATTATTTTTTTTAAACAAAAACACAAAGGATTAAAGAGGGGGTAATAGATTAGAAAGCATTTATGTCAAAACAAAAAATGCAAAAAAATTTTTTGAATCCTCATATGAGAGGGCGAGCCAAATAGGGACCAATAATAATTAAAATTTATAACACCTCAAGAAAGAATTTAAGTAGAAACATGGACTATCTCGAACGTGGTCCGCCAATGAGGTGGAATTACTGCTTCGGTTTGATCGTATATCATATGCTAGCACTGTAAAAAAAAAATTCCATTTTTAAAAAAAAATAAAAACTACATTTTGTTATTTTTGTTAGCATAAGTGTGCCCAGAACACATGAAACGGTGGGTGGGGAAGTTATCAGTCTCTGAGTGAAACCTAAAAAAACATTCACATTTATAAATTTCTCCACCTTGAAGGATGTTTTTGAAAAACATATTTTTAAGGGTTTTCACAAGGGACTAAAACAAGGGACTGAAATAATTTGTATACATATGCACAGGGTCTTAGATTTAACTTTTTATTTATTTATTTATTTTTATGTGTTTTTGAAGTACTGGGACTGCCTGTTTAGTTCACCCTGTGTTTTATGGCTTGGTGATCAAATGTCCCAGTGAGGACAGGACCAGTGTTGATAGGACTCATTAGTAGCCTTGCCCTTCTCCGAGCCAGATGGGAAAGACATTAGCATCCGTCCGTCTCTGGCAGCGCTGGCTCTGGGAACCACTCGTTCCTCTTATAGGTCCCCAACTCCACACTGATCCCTGTCCTCCAACGTGATCTGTTTCTTTTTCCACTCTCACTCCCTACACCCACTAGTTCATGTTATCCACATTTGATGACAGATTTATTTTTCCCCACACCACAAAAATAACCCTGTTTATTTACGAATGCCTTTATCCAGCATTCATATATTTTTATAGTCTGCTTTTTAGGCTAACCGGAGATAAGGTTTGTGTTATTCTACCAGATGAGGAAACTGCACCACTGGCTAAAGTATTGAAAGTAAAGGTAGCCTTGAGAGTGGCCTGCAGAGAGAGTCATTATATGATACGGGTTGAGAAAAAGACTGTTACAGTAATGGTTCGTGTTGCTTTTGTTGGCTCTTGCCAATATAAACTGGCTACTAAAAGAGAACAATGCAGCTCAGACAAATTTACTCTTTGTTTGTGAACTCCGTGCAGACGTGACTTGAAGTAATTGCAAAATTAAGACATGTAGGAAGCTACAGAGAAGTCCCTGGTGATTTATAGTGATTTGTGGAGCTTGTTTGGGCCTTAGAAGCTGCTGCTCAGCCAACATCTGGTAGTGATCTTAATCCAGGAAAACTGAAGCTTGAGATATCTGCTGATCTGGATGCAGTGCTTCCTTTAAGACTTTCCTGAGATGCCCCGAGGTGGTCAGTCTGCAAGAGCAAGTTCACCAATTTCTATGCACCTTAGCGAAGTTTTTTTTTTTCTTTTGCAGTGAAATTGAATGCTTTTGTGCACAGACATTTTTATGTTTTTTTTTTGTGGTGGGGGGGGGGGCAGACCTATTAATTAATACAGAATGATATGATAAGATATTATAAGGTCGGATATTCTACATGCTGATCTTATCAACCCATTGACAGGAGGCTTTATCAATACTTCTGTACTTAGTTGATATCCTTATCTATTTTTCTTACTGGTGTGCCTGAAATGGAGTAGGTTTGGGAAATATTTTTTTCCAGGAATGTAATTATTTCAAGTCTTCCAAAACCAAATGAGAGATTTACACGAACTGCAAAAACAGACCTGACATTTCAAAACCGACACTCTCCTTCCTTTCTGGCTGTTGAGACAGAATGCGCCGGGCTGCCGGAAACCCCAAAATTTTCAACATGATATCTTTGGAAGCAATTTTGTGAGATCGTACACCAGGGCTGTTTTTTTTTTTTTTTTCTCTCTCTCCCCGTTTTGCACGGAATGCTCAACAAAGTCGAAACATGCCGAAAGCTCATGTTTCACGGCATTCATCACAGCAATCTTTTGAGGAGAACTTAAAAGAAAGTTGTCCTTCTGCACTGTTGGGTCGATGAACGTGACGAGAATGAGAAAGTCCGCCTGCGCTCTCCTTAATCTCTTTTCTCCACGCACTCCTTGACACAAGTGTCAGATTCCACAGCTGTCTTGGGGCAGAACCTGAGAAAACAGATCGCATGGCGGCCCAATCTGGTGACCTTCGCAGGCCCCCTTAGAAATTTCCGATTAGATATTAAACCAATTTCAAAGCAGTTCAGGGGAATTAAATTCATGGAGGACAGCAATGAGATATCCAGTGTTGAGTTACACAACACGCTTGGTTTAATTGCCATAAAATTGGAGTATCTCCTATACAGTGGTTTTCTTTGGCATTATTCATCTTCGGTTCAAAGCAGAGATTGAGGTTCTACTTTAGAGAAAGAGATCGAAACTCTGTTGGTTAAAGTAGAGGATGTCCCGGAATTGGGAAGAACAGAGGAAATGGGCGTTAAAAAGGAATACAAAGCCCTCCTTTTGCCCTCCTTTCATGTGCTAACCAACCTGTTATGGCAGGCTTCTCTGTAGATTTGTCTTCGTTTGTACTTTGCTCAGCTTCAGTGGTCATGTGTCCACTGGCCTGCCTGCCATCAGGGTCTGCCAGAGACTGAGTGACACGCTTGGTGAAGCAAGGCCAAGATGGATCAGGACTTCCGAATAAAAAGCAGGAAAGCGACAGAACACAGAATGCCCTTTTACTTTTTTATATATTTTTTTATCCATTGTTTCACCAACTTTGTCATTCAAAAACACAGAAGGTTTTCCATGTTTTTCTGCAAAGCATGGCTTTGTTCCACTCCCTTTTACCAGAGCGAGAAATAGTAGCTTATGAAAACAGAAAACAAGCAAAGACCTGGCTGACCTTCAAATGTAAAAATGTATGACTTTTTACGGTAAAGATTTCAAAGGCTATTAGGTTACAGTATTACAATGTTATACAGACAATGTTTTTCTTTGATACAGACTCACCAGACAGACCTTATCATAAATAAACTTGCACTGATTTTCACTCCTCCAAAATATGCTACAGACAAAAGACAAAAAAGATTAACAAGTGCTCCTCCAGGTCTCCATCCAAACAGTTCATGTATTCTCATCCTTATATTCATCACCGGTGAATCAACATTTCATTTGTGAATCAGAATAAACTTGGTTACGATCCAGGATTTTTTTTTTTTTTTTCATCAAAGCACCACCACCACCACCACCACCACCACAAGACAAACAGATCCTCCCTCTTTTGTATTGTTACTGACCGACTCATCCGGAAACACGGCAGAGGAAATGAAGATGCCATTTTAAGCACACAATAATGTAAACATAGTGTTCGTCCTTCTACAGGTGGGGGCAAGCTTGAGTTTCAAAGGCACTGGCGAAGGGAGCCACTCAAAGATCCGGAAAAAGGGGGAAAATGCAAACAAAGCGCTCAAGCGGCTAGGACCGGCCAAATGTATAAAGCAGGGGATTACATTTCACGCCTGCTTGTTTATGAAGGCTCTAACAGGGGGAGGCAGAGTCTCAACACAACCCATATCGCAGTTCTGCATGGTTTCATCGTCTAGCAAGAGATGGAGGAGACAGGAGGTGAAGTCTAATCTGCAGGCCAGGAATTTGCAAAATGCTTCTTGGCTAGGTGTGTCCTCTATGATTCATATTCAACTCTTCCTTTCCTACATGAATGTCATCAGGTTTGCTTTGAAGCAAAGTAAATGTGAAGGAATTGACTGAAGGTGAATCATGCATAGTATGAGGATGATCTTTCATATGCATGTTAGTCATCTGGCAAAGACTAAAACCAAATTGTAGTGGAGTGGTGGTGGTGTTTTTTTTACCCCTCTTCACATGTCCTTTACACACTAAGACTTGTTTCGCATTCCCTGTTGCTTGTTGAAAATCCTCCCGACTGGTTGGAATGCTTTGTTAATTTGTAACACCTAATTGCCTCTTCACGATAAATTGGGAAGTCATTTGTTCCATCTGTAAGAGGTCAAGCCGTGCCAGTGGAAGCATAACTGTAAACCGAGTTTGGTTAATTTTGCCAGCCCGCAAAACTTTCGCCTTCAAGCCAGTTAAATGTCATCTACCTTTAACAGATTGCTCTGACATTTCGAATGCAAATGAATGCACGGCTCTTTGGGTCACTTTAGGTATTTTAGGTGAAATGAGAATAGCCGATTCTTAGAGACATCCAGGTTAAAGCATATTTGTGATTGATGGAAGTCCTGACCATACGTACTGTACGTGAGATATAAGATTTGGGGTTGTTTGAAAGAGAGATGAAAACAAAACAAAACAAAAAAAAGTATAAAAGCTCTGTATTTGCTTCATGCTCTTCTTTGTCTTGAATGCAGAACAACTTGTGTATCTCTTCGGGCAGCCTCAAAAGGCCCACTTGAACATAAAGCTTCCATGCGTCCAGATGCCTGACCATTCTCATGGACCTTAAGCTCTTCTCCTCGTCAACCCTGGACACTTGAAAACGCGAAACAAGAGAAGGAGGAACCTGCAACGGAATGAGGATTCGCGGTGCTGAAAGGCATAGGGGCATTTTGTCCCTGATTAGCGGCCAAAGAAGCGAGAGCATTTTTGCTCTGAAAAGAAAGCTTATAGCTCATTATATGCTGGCCAGGATTAAGCTTGTTCCTCCATTGTTCCCTGAGGAGGTACTAGGGGGCCGACACAGAGGGTGGCGCCTATATCCTTTTGAGCCCCACATCCACACACCTACCCCGAGTTTCCACCCTTTTAACGACATATAATAGCTTTTACTCCGTGGTGCTGGGTGACTGGTACGGCAGAGGAATCCTCTCTCATTAGAGGTGGTCTTTGTACAGCTCCCTCGCTATTCTTTCTTTGGGCGGTTGCTGATTATCGAGCCCTGACTGCACAGTGGTGCAACCTGTATAAAAGGAAACAAGTGAAGTGTGGTCAGGAAGAATAGACGCACCAATTAGTTCAGATGTGTTTGAGGAGAAGACACTGCCTCATCAGAGGACTGCCTTTGAAGTCTCGCAGCGCTTTGTTTAGTATGACCGTCCCTGTTTTTGAGAGCACTGCTTTTTTTTTTTTTTTTTTCCCTGGGAGCTGATTTGTTGCTGTGTTTGTTCCTTTAGAAAATCTCTAATGGTATGGTCGCTTTGATCATAATGTAGAATAATCAAAAACAGTTATTATAAACTGTACAAGGCAGATGTGATGTTCTTACTAGTTTACATGCCTTCGATTGAAGTAGCAGAAGGAGAAGTTGTAATGTAGCACAGGCATTTTGATACACTTGAGGCGCATTTTTATTCACTTTTGTACGCTTTTCAGACATAAATGTTGAATACACACTATTTATTTATTCATTCATTCATTTTCTGTAATATCCTTATATTTCCTGCTTATCCTGGTCAGGGTTATGGTGGATCCTGTGCCTATCACAAGCGCCCTGGGTATGTGGTGGGAGTACACCCTACACAATGACACTTTAGTCACTAATCCAACTCCTGACGAGGGAAATTTTGTTTTGCTTCTTGGTCCTGTCTGGTCATTGGTCTGTTCCCAATACACCTGTTCGCATCTTTTCGTACCCTTCTGTTCCCTTGTGTTGCCGAAAAGACTCGAACAAGTTACTCTTGTATTTCTGAGCCCTGTGAAAGATGAAAGATTTGCTCTGAATAAACACTTGCATCCCACCTCGTGCCTCATACTTCCTTCAACCTCATGGTTTCTTAATGTGTTCCAAAAATTAGGCTTTTTGTCTCTTTTTACAAACTGTTTTACACTGCACGGCTGGAAAAAGAGTCACACGTATGAATATTATGTTGGACCACCTTTAATTTTGATTTGCAGCATGTATTCCCCCCTATGCCATTTTTTTTCAACAACCTTATGCAACAGAATCATCAATTCCAGAGGCTTGTACAGTGGCTACTATGCCTGATACAGTATGTTCTTCGCTTCATGTGCTTCTCTCCTTTCCCTGATGCACTCATCGTTCTGGAATAGGGTTAAACTAAACTCGTGGCTCCAAACTCCATTGTTCCAAAGTCCAATCTTTGCTGTCTTTTTTTGTGTTGTTGTTGTTGTTGCAGTCATTTACCTATGGACAGAACAGTTTTGTCCCAATACTGTGATTTCTTTGCCCATTGTCTGTGTGGAAATGCTCTTATTTTCACTGTGATTTCTACTGTCATTTTTTACAATGCAAAGTAATTTCCAATCACAGTCATTCATGTTTGCTTGTTTTTTTTTTTTTTTTCCTGACTGATGGTTCAGCACTATCCTTCCAGATTTTAACAATGTGTTGGACACTTCTTAACCTAATACCATTAATTTCCGCAATCTCCTCAGTATTTTTCTTTGCTTGATGCAGGCCAACAATTTAACCCCTTGGAAACACATTAGTATGGTTGATTTAAATGTTTGATTTTGATAAAGGCGAGTCTTAATTACAGATTTTGTATGCAATGTATACACATTTTGTATCAATTTGGTGAATAATATAAGCTCTGAACTTTAAAAATGAACCCTGCTGTTTTTTCGCGCCTGCAAGGGTTGTTTAATCGAGGCCGGGTAGAAAATATTTTTCCACCCTTTCCGGGATTGTAGCAAGTCCATAACCAACACAACTTCATAGTGCGTTGTAAGAAAGGTTAAGATATACCACTGTGGTGAACCAGCGTAGCCGACATTTCCGTTTTTTTGGGGGGAGGCTTTGATGTGGTGTCTAAACCTTGAATTGTGTCAATCCCTGTGTAACTTTTGAGACCGGTACAATATGAGAATGGGGCAGATGATTCAGGAGTGTGAGTAAGTCTTTAGACATGTGTTGCTGATTGTCAGACAGAAAGTGGCTCACAGTGTATTGGCACGAGCTCCCCTTCTCTCAACTCCTTCTGTCATCTTCAAATGTGAACGGGGTGCCCCCGCATAGCACCGATGAAAATATCTGTTGACGGAACGTATCGGGTATTACCAGCTTCAGACTTCTTTTATAGTACTTTCTCTGGAGCTGTACACTCACGATTCCTTTGCAAAGCTGTTTTCATTGGCATGGCCTTAATATGCAAAAATCTTTTTTTGTTAATAGTGTTTGTATTGTTGATTAAAATGTTGGAGTAGCTCAAACTCCTTACAGACTTCTACAGTGATTTTGAGGTTGTAACCCATGAATCATAATCTTGTGTTTGCCAAGAACTGAAATTAAACTAAATGATGTAAAATTAGGAGTTTTAGTGCAGGTTCTCTAAACAGTGACTATAAAACATTACAGAATAGTTAAATCTGTCAAAGTATAGCATAACATTACTTGATTTACTTGTGTGCTTTGTACCCCACTGGAAAAAAAAAAAAAAAAACCCTTAAAGAAACATTGTGTGGGGTGCGTTTTTAATGGTTTACTTATTTTGTTCAGATTTGTGACGGGCCTTTTTTAAAAAAAAAATTATAAATACACCAAGACTTCACACTCAGTGTGGAACTGACACATTCAATCTTACCTTCTCAGGCATCGTTCTTATTCCTAAACAATTTGTTCAAAACAAGCGAGTTCAGCGTGCCGAGGCGAAGGTGTCCGTTTCAAAGGAAGCTCGCTGCAATCAATATCCGAGATATGTTAATTCAGTAAAGCTCCATCCTCCCCTTGATGTTGACTAGAGTTACAGGCGGGCAGCTGGGGCGAGAGGGTAAAGGGGAGGGGGGTCCGCGAAAGCAGGTGGGCAGCGTCCAGCGCCTAGAAATGCCACCAATCTCCTCCTGCTTCATGCCAAATGGGTTTATGACGCACCTGATATTCAGGACAATATCTTCAGTACTATGACTTTTGTGTTTGTGTTTAGTACTTGTTTTCATTTAGCATGTTTCAAAAATGTTGTGAATCAGACATTTTGGGGGGGGGGGGGATTATTAGACACCATTAACTTTTGAACTTGAATTCAAGCTCCCCCTGCTTTATACACACAGCACCCATAACCGTCTGAACTCTCCAGGATTGTGGAGTTTGTCCGTATAGTCACTTCTGTTCAGCATCCCATAAATACCCATCTTTAGAAAAATCCCCGTTTTAATATTTCGCCATGTAAAAATGAAGTGCGAACATGACATAAAGCAGCCGCCGAACAAAGGCATGAAGAAAATGTGCTTTCCAAGTGCCGCTGCGTGCCGAGCTTTGCAAAGAGCGAGCCAATCGGGAACTTTTACTGCGGATGTGTGCAGAACATGATACTTAACTCATGGAGTGTAAACCACTAAAATATATCAAAGTCGACATTTACTACCCAATTTCCACATGCTCGCTGACTACGCTGTTAAATCCTGTATTCTGTAATAATAGATGCATAAAAAAGGGAATATTGTAAGTATGGGAAAGATAACTGGATGTCACAGTGCTAAAGAAATTGAAAGAAGACGGGTATAAACATAAAAGGCAGTCTCTGTTACGTGTCTCACTAACGTTTGATCCTGCCGTGGATTTTCGCTGAGGCTTCAGACAGCATGGCCGTCTAGTGATGACATGTTGTTGCTTTCTTAAACTCTGCTGTGAGAACATCAGCATGTGGTCCTCCATTACCCTGGGAAGGGTTTTAAGGAGAGCAAAATGCCTCTAAGTGGCCAATGCAATGCTGGCTAAGGCCGTGATTCGAAAGTGTAGTGAAAGTCACAAATCAGGTGAGCCAGTCAAGCATTTAGACATGTGTGATGTTCGCTAAAAGGACTGGTCACCATATTCAGGTACACTTCCTGGCAAAAGAAAAGTCACAGTTTCAGAGTATCAAATTACTGGCCTGGATTTATCAAAGAAAACAACCAAGTTAATTTGAAATGACTAGAATTTAGTTAAGAACTCTCCAGCTAATTTTACAAGCTGGAAGGATAGTTGGTAAATCGTCAGCTTCTTGGAATCTATACTGTATAAATAAAAGAGGTTTGGGCAGAGGTCGTTGGGCAGAGCTCATTCTTTCAATTTTATATCTGTGCTTCAAACATTGAAGGTCCCAAAACCAGGCGCAGAAAAATTTCTGTCTGTATGTCTCCTACTATATGTTTTCCAAGGCTGGAAAAAGTTGTCAGATCTGAAATGATCAAATTACAAATTATCGGGGCAAATTATTGGGCACAAGGCTGAAACAAGCACACTAGTAGACCAGTCTAAACCAACATTGCCTGATGCAGGCTTCGCTTCGTATTCCCACACAGGTGGCCATAATTACCACTGATGGCCTGCGATCAAACCCCCACCGGCATGACACGTCAAACAAACAGACAGCATGACTTCCTTGTGAAGTAATCTCAAGGATATGTGTCTGAGGCCTTGGATGTACTTAGTAGCCTCAGTCCACTACTTCCCTGAAATGGTCTGGTGGATGATGTATCCAAATCAAGGCAATGCAGCATCCTTTCATCGTATGATTTTGGTCCCCTGCTGAATCACGGAGAACTGCAATTTTTCATTTGCAAGTTTGAACAGGAGACAATGACCTGTTCTGAAATGCATTTAATGCCTTTATTGCAGAAAAAAAAATAAAAAATCAGCCATCTTCAGTAACTGCTTTATCCCAGATGGGGTCATGGCAGACTTCTGCATTTGTCTCACTATGAAGTAAGGTTGCATAAACCTAAAAACTTAGTGTTGTTTTTCTTTCTCAGGGGCCCCACGATGACTATGTACTATAATACCTTTAGGAGACAAATCCTAAACATTTTGCTGACTTTACCCTTTTTCCTAGATGCAATCTTGATTTCTGAAACCCGAGGCCAAAAAAACGCATAAACTACAGTCATTATCTTGTCCCTCTGCGCCAGTAATCCTTAAAAGAGAAAGGGAAACGCTTAATGCAAGGTCAGACCTTATTTGCCAGAGTAAGGCCTTAGTAAAGCTGTCTCGTGCTCCTCAGCGTAGCGGGGATGGAGGCAGACTGTCAGGGCTTGTGCCAAAGCAAGAAGGACTGTAGCTAATCATGCTGCCTCTGAGTCAATAGGAAGGTGACGTTATGGAAGAAGTCATAGTCAGAGCCTTTGTAGGAACTTGGAGAATGATTTCAATAGCGCTTTGTAACCTTTTTTTTTTTTTTTTGAAACTCCCCAGGTGCCGTGTTATACATTTTGTATCTTAATTTGCGAGTTGTTGTGGACTTAGTCTCAAGTTATTAAAATCAAAGTGAAGGGAATATTAAAAAGGAAACGGCGGTTTTCAGAGTCACCAGCCGAGCATATAGTTGGATTAGAACTTTAAAGTTTTTTTTTTCTTCTTCCCTCTGCATGACGTATCCATCCAACAGATGTTTCAAGCTCAAGAGAAAAAAGGTTGTGACCCTGTCAGTATTGGGTGAGCTGAATTATAAAATGCGTCCTAACTTCAGAAAAAGTTTCGAGGTGATATTTGGGCTACTTCACTTTATCACAGTGTGTTCTTTCTGGTGTAACACATAACACAGTTTCATTGCCTCAAATAAAAAAAAAATGCTTCAAGGATCCACTCGTCTAGCTGAACGTAAATACACTTGACAGGCAGTTAATCTGTCAACTTGTCAGTTGTTATTCATTTCGGAGTATGACTGTAGTCTGTAATGTAGCAATGTCTCCACTGTGACCACGGCTCATAAATTTTCACCATTCGGAGCTGGCTGTTAATACGAGGCTGTGTAACACCAAAATCAGTAATGGTTTCCATAAGCTGCATGCTGTAATTCAGTAAATCAAAGCCAAACTAACAGCTAACACAAGTCCACCGTACTGATGCTCCTTTAGAGGCCTCTGCAGAAAAAGACATCTCCTCCAAAAAAAAAAACATTCATTTATCATCGCCGTCTTGACCAGGACAGAATAATCAGCATATTTAAAGTTCAGAATAGAGTGTTAATTATAGATGGCTGCAAAAAAAAAAAAACGCATGGATGTAGGGATATTTTTATGTAATGATTTGGACAGCATTGTTTAGCTAGCCCTGCGAACTCCACACAGCCAATCAGGACGTTAGATTGTACAAGAGGGAGGTCGTTTCCTGGCTTCGTTTACGTTCTAGCTAACTCGAGCTAGCTCTTTACCTTGAGGGCCCCTGAGCATTAAAACATCTGACAGACATAATCTTGGAGAAAAACAAGGCTCGGTGGATTCAGGTTTTTTTTTTACAGCAGATGTAAAAGCAAACACGCAGAAGGGGTTATCCAAACAACTCCGTCACATGGCTACGAACCGTTAGAACTGCAGGCTGGTGGATGTGTGAAATGTAACTCGCCACAGTGACAATTGTACTTAATTAAAAGGAAGCAGGAGTTTGTTTAGAAACCTGAAGACCCGCACACTTTGTCCACTTTCCCTGAATCAAACCCGCTTAAAGACGGCGTTTCGCAGCAGTTATGAGCTTTTGCAAGGATGTATATGTTATTGCAAAGTTTGAAAAATTGGCACATGTTCTAAACCAAAGCCTCAAACTGCTGTTCTGGCCTTAAGGAAAAGTTTTATGAATGATACTAAACATACGTGCTAAGCTTAAAGCGAGTCTGTGGGCCAAGCCCAGAATCCATTGTTATCGATCCAACAAAAATTTCTGAGTAATTGTTCCGATGAGTATAAAACCCTGAACAAAAGAGCTATGTGCTGATGAGGCGCAGCAAAGGGGAAGAGTGGGATTTGGAGAGTATAATGAAGCTGGGTGCTTAATGGGCCAAGTCGTTTCTCTGCCCAGGTTGGAGGCTCTCCTGCAGCAGCATTAAACTGTGTGTACACTCTCAGATCAAACCAGCCTGCCGACAGGTTCAAAGAGCTGACAGCTCTGAAAATGCCAGTCATGTGTTGAATGGATGAGCTGGCAGGAGGGGGATGTAACCGGAGCAGAAAAGCCCTGAATTTCCACTCGCACTTTTCCTTCTCCATCCCTCTTGAAGCTTACTCTTAAGAGTTTTGCAAGTACTAGCCCAAAGAATAGAGGCCTTTGAATAGGCTGCACACTAATTACAGCCTTGATGTTCTTTATTTTTACTGCATTGACTTGAATAATTTGACTGTCTTTTCGACAGAGTTTCCTTCCCCTACAGCAGCAGCAAGCAACATTTAATCCGGATCATATTGTTTCTCCTAAAAGCACCTTTTGGTCTCAGCACATAAATCACAGAGTCTTACAGTTTCATTTGGCACCCTTAGGCAAATGAATCACAAGTCAGCCATGGCGCTGCTCTCAGCTACTGTATCATGTTTGTCACTTCGCCCGATTTATCCTGAGCCAGATTTACGTTTCTGTTAAAGATGAAATCTGCACGAGTGCAGAAACAGTGGTGTCTCCAGGAATGACTAAAATGCAAAGATGCGCTTTGATATGTAAGCTTCAAAGACTGTCTTCTCGCTGCACAGATGACTCGAGCATGGGGAAGGACGGTGCCAGACCAGCGGGAGATGCAGAGTTCTCCCCTGACCTGTCAGGAAAACTGGGTAAGGTGCTAGAGCTCTCTCAACTTCACTTTGAACTTTAAAAAAAATAATAAATAAAATTTATCCCTATTAGCTGTAATTGCTTCCCAAGATGAAGAAAGAACTTGCCAAGAGTTTTATAAGCATCTCTTTTAGGCTTAAAGTCGTATACCATGACTTGAGGTCGCGCATCAGTTTTCAATTGTGAAATACAATGTGGTTTCAAGGGAATAAGCAGGCATAAATTTAGTTAAAATTTTTTCAGTTCTTATTTCATTTATAAGCAAGTGCCCTTTTTCCATGTATATTAGGATACACATCATTTACCATATGCAAGAAAGAAAAAATTCTAAGCTATAAACAGAAATAGTCTGCAGTTGCTTCTTTATGTTCAATCAAAATGTCAAGTTCTAAAAAGCTTGACCGATTATAACACAGCCATTCTTGTCCTACCCTACACTGGTATCGCGCCCTTCTCCAACTATAGACTCAGGTTTTTCTTTGCCGATTGCATTCGACAAGCCAAAGTGCAGGCTATTTAAGTATCATGCAAGGGGGGAAGCATTCCATTCCTCTTCAACGGCCACCATCCAATTCGATATCAGGTCTGAACTGCTAGCGCCCACTGAGCACCGCCTGCACTCAATAGAGAGACAGGCCGAGTTCACTATTGTGTGTTCTGTCCTGCTGTTTGTTCGGACTCCGCTGTGAGTATAAACAGCCAGCAACCAACGGCCTGCTAAAACTTCAGAGCAGCTGCTGTTTGCTTTGTCAAATTGCCCTCATGTGGTGGCGCTTTGCTCAATAATATTGGCCTCCACAAGAGCTTCACTTCAGCCCTTGTGTGAGATATTTTCATTGTAACATCATGAATGTTGTGAAAAATTACATGGTGCCTTCAGAAAGTCTATAACCCCAGACCCTAAGCCCTGCAAAAACACTTACTCGGGATAAGCTGATATTCTTTGTGCAGAATTGGCACTCGGAGTAGTGTCAAAAAAAAACGCTTTATAGGGATATTATATTGGGCTTTGATAGTCGAGTAGCTAATTTCCAGTGTTGACTTTAATTTTGCTCATATTCCAGTTTTAGTCCAGTAAGTGGATTAGTCATTTGCTAGAGGCAGCCCTAGCCTTTCTTCATCATGTATTAGGTTCCATTATTTCCAAAATGCATGCAACTCATAAAAAGGACATGAAATTAGTTTTTCCTGAGATTCTAAAGCATATTTTTCTGCTGTTACAGTGCGTCCCCGGTTCACCCAGCCGGCTAAGATGAGAAAGCGGGTGATCGCTCGGCCAGTGGGCAGCTCGGTGCGCCTAAAGTGCACAGCTAGTGGAAACCCTAGACCTGATATTGTGTGGCTAAAAGATAGCCGACCACTCACACCCGAAGAGGTTGGTGAGAGCCGCAAGAAGAAATGGACGCTCAGCCTGAAAAACCTTACACCGGAGCACAGCGGCAAATACACTTGCCACGTATCTAATCGCGCCGGAGAAATCAACGCCACCTACAAAGTGGAAGTCATCCGTAAGTCATCTGATTCTCCCCTCTGTGCTCGTCTCTGAATGTGTCAGACATGATGTGTCAGTTTAATAGACCTAGCAGAGAAAAGGTGCCTGGTTAATGTGCAGTATCTGCTTTTCATTTGTTTGTTTGGCCCTGAAACAAAGGGGCTTTTAAAGGCCTGCTTGAGTTCACAACAGATTTGTTTTTTCTGTCACCTAAATTGAGAACATAAAAATGAGCTCAGGATGAAGCAGCCAGAATGGAATACGAGTGGTGTAATGGAGTTTGTGATAAATGTGTGATGAATTGTTGGATTGTTCTGTAGCGGTTTATGCTGAATAATGGATGTTGAGTAATTATTGGGAGTAAGCTGCTGTTAAGTGGAGAGTCGTATGGCTTTATTAACAGCTTTGCTCCTTTTGAGTGGTTAGACTGGTTTAGTGTGCAGAACTATGACAAGGTGACTGTTTGGTGGTAAGTTCAGAGAGCTAGAAAGATTGTATCCATCTCATTTACCATCTGCTATAGATTAAATCCCAGCTGTGCCTGCTGACTTTACAAACACACGTTTCCACACAGCCGTGCTTCAAGCAAGGGGGAGGTGAAACTCGCTCTTGCTTGTGCACAACATGGCATCTTAGATGTTCCATTCTACCTAATACTGATGTTAAATTTAGTGATTCTGTGTATACCTACAGAGCGCACCAACTCTAAGCCCATCCTGACCGGCACGCATCCTGTAAACACAACAGTAGACTACGGCGGCACCACATCCTTCCAGTGCAAAGTACGCAGCGATGTCAAACCCGTTATCCAGTGGTTGAAGAGAGTGGAGCCTGGTGATGAGAACAAGTACAATTCCACCATTGAGGTTGGAGAGCACCGCTTCGTAGTGCTGCCCACCGGGGAGGTGTGGTCACGGCCCGACGGCTCCTACCTCAACAAGCTGCTCATTACCCGTGCCAAGGAAGAAGACGCAGGCATGTACATCTGCCTGGGTGCCAACACTATGGGCTACAGCTTCCGCAGTGCTTTCCTCACGGTTCTGCCTGGTCTGTATCACTGTTGTTCCGTTGTCTTAGATTCTAAAGGAATTAGTGTCTTTTAAAGCTTGAATTAAAATCTTAAGGCATTGCTTTCAGAATGTTCAGTAGAAAATTTTCAGAATTTCAAGATGACAAGAATTTTATAAAGATGGACTGTAACCAATTCTTAATAACATTACAGAGGCAGATGTACAGTCGAAAGATTTTAAAGTTTGATCTCCTCATTGTGTTTCAGACACCAAGCGCCTCTTTCCTCATGCCCCTGTCGTCCCATCTCCTGGGCTTCCCTGGCCCGTCATCATTGGCATTCCTGCTGGTGTAGTCTTCATCCTAGGCACGATCCTCCTGTGGTTCTGCCAATCGAAAAAGCACTGTTCCTCGGGAGCCATCGTCTCCGCCCAGGCCAATGGCCATCGGCAGCCTCCCCGAGAGCGCCCTATGACAGGAGCCGATAAGGACTGCATGGGCTCCTTGAGCTATGAGGAGTACATGAGTCAACAGCAACAACAACAGCTTCTTCTTGGCCCCAAGGTCTACCCAAAGATGTTCACAGACATCCACACGCACACACATTCACACGTGGACGGAAAAGTGCACCAACACCAGCACATCCACTACCAATGTTAGCCTCCTGATTTCCCGCAGGGTTCCTGTTTAAGGTCTGAGCTTCCTGTTCTTCCCTCAATCCTGACCTCAACAGTTGCAGTTGCTTTTTGCTTTGTTTGGATTCGTGGAAATTCAACCGACTTTAAGCAAAAGCGAACGCTCGGGCCAAGCTGCACCACTACTCCACACACGCAAGCCAGGTTGCTTCATATAAAACTGCTTTCCTTTACGGGATATCAAGAGTTTACTTCCCCAAGTTAACCATGAGACATGGCGATGGAATAAATGAGACAATGACACAAAATGAGCCTCAATTGAAAATAGACAAGATGCAATTGTTTCACACAAAACTAAACACACTTTCAGGTCAGTTCCAGAAAATGTACACGATAAATGGGGGAAAAAAGTGAATGTACTGTCTCTTTTACAACTCATTATGAACAATGAGCTTGGTCTTTTCAGCCTTGTGATCCACCTCCTCTTTGATCACTCAGCTCTAATGCTCTTTCACAGACCGACTGGATATGGCCAAGATGAACGTTTTGCATTAGCACCAAATTACAATTTCTGTTTCTCAAAAAAATATTTCTGTTGCTGCAACCTCAACCGGATTGTCATTGTATGTCAGTTTTTTGTTGTTGTTGTTTTTTAATCCACATATGCCAAATTTGGATTTTTGGACAATTTTTTTTTAATAAGCCCTTTACTTCTAACCTGACTGCATGAGAGTCTCTATGTACATGCTCTTGCTGATTTTGTGAGGTTTCACATATCAGTTGGGCTTTCATCAATGGTACATGAATGTTTCATTATCAGTCTTTTGCAAATGTAGTTATATTTAAGTGCATTTTTTTAAAAGTGTATCTTCACTTAATGGATAAAAAACAACACAAGTGCCTGTTTTTTTTTTTTTCATAAGAACTTAGCAATAACTGTTATAAAGGTTCAGGTACGGGATATCGATACAAATTCCTTCGTCTCAGGTGGCCATTTTCATTTAACTAGTTTGCCTTTTGGACGTCTTTTTATTAGCTTGACCACTATATGAAAACTGTGTAAAATGCCTTTGACTGCTCAAGTAATGGCAGCCCATGTTTATTTTTATTTGTTTGGTTTTTTTTGTGCTAGGTCTTTAAAAATCAGACTAAAACTCAATCCCAATCCATCGTCCCTGTCTTATCTGTAATTACCCAAGTGTAGAAGTGCAGAACACACTGCCGAATTTTGAATCTATATTATATTAACGCACTTATTCCACAGTTTCAATTGTAGTCGTGAGAACATTTAGGGTGACATTAGGAATTACTCAAAATCACTCTAAAAGTTAACAGGTTGATTTAATTTATTTGCTAGCATTATTTCTGTGATGAAATTGGGCATTACATAAATGTTTTGAACCAAATGAAACAAGATAGATTATGATTTTATTTTTATTATTTTTTTATAGCTGCAATGTAAGCTATGTAGCATATATTAAGTGTAAAATATTTATATGTGCAGTTTAAAAAAGTTAGTAATTAGTTATCTTTGTATGGACAATCTTGTACAGTCAGGCCTCTTTTTATGTGGTAAAACTTTGTTTGTTACATTTAATATCATTTTATCATTGACAATAAAATGATAAATCTTTTTGGGGGCTCGACTTGTCTTATTTTAGTGTTGTAAGTCTATTTAGGTGTCAGAAGTAAGGGATTGAGGGAATCCGGTAGACTGTAAAAAAAAAATAAAAATAAAAAACTGGACAAATCCTCTGACATCACCCAGAGATTTTCTCAAGAGTGGAGAGAAACTGTGGGAGCCCTGGTCATCGGCATCTTAGCAGGAGCTGACTCCATTAATTGAATGGGAAGAGCGAACAGAATCAAGCGGTTGTTTGGAATCCACCACCCTAATTCAGCTACCATTCACAAGCTAGCGAGCTTAGCTTTAACTTAGCTAAAATGCTTTAGTGGCTAGTCTTATAACTATATGTTAATTTATTTGATTGACCTCTGCATATCATCCTGTCTCAACCTCTACATTTCTTGTGGTTAGATAGACTACAACAATTCCAGTTAGCAGGTTAGCTAAAGTGAAGCATAGCAGACAGCTAGCGGTTTGAAACCTTCAATGCAGCTGTGACTCAAATTGGCCAAACCCCTAACTTTATGACTTAATATAGGTGCACAGTTGTCATGAATGGGAAATCTTGCTATAAAGAATTAAAAGGTTGGCTTCGTTTTTCCGAACTGGAGATTGCCAATTGGTTGTTACTATTTGCATGGCAGAAGTAAGGGATTGAGTGAATACAGATAACATTTCCTAGCTTCTATCATCCCCATCTATCTAACCACCACTAATGAATACTAGTGTTTTTAGTGGGCGTAAACAGCATTATTACATTTAGATGTAAAGTCTAACTGTACTTGTGATAACCTTATTCCACCATAGGTAGAATATGTTTTATATTTAAAGTGACAAGCTTTAAAATTGTAATGAATGGTAAATTTATGTTCTATGAGAGGAACAAAACTTCACGATATGCTGTGATGGAAAAATAACATCCGGCTAGGACCTGTATCACACACCCCTGGCATTTATTGTTGTCCCAGAACAGCACGCCCTATCATGTTTTGTTCCTTACATATCTGCTCTTCTTTATGATTCTACTGTGCCCAAACAGCGTATGAATTAATGAAGTAGGATTTCCAGGATATATGATTTTTAACTCTGTCTGTTGATCAGTAATATCACAAACTAGGGAGAAAAAAAACAATAATCAAAGACTTAGTTGTGCTTTTCAATTGTCTCTGTCACTCTACATTCCACACCATTTTTTCTTTGACATTGAACAGCCGTTCGTGTAGTGGCGAGCGAGCGCCTTCATTGATTCACGCTGAAACGGAAACTCTATGCGTCTGTGATGGCAACACCTGGGAATACCTGCTCACTCCTTTCAAAGAATGAGTCCTCTGTTTGCGTTTCTGTCTTCTTTCAAACAGGCAGAATGGTTCTGCAACAAAGCGGCTGTTTGAAAAGCTGAAAAAAAAAAAACATCCCCCTTTGTAATAATGTGCACAAGCAGTTCCCCTTATATGTTTACCTTGCTTGTATGAAAGGGGGTAATGCAGAATCAGAGGAAGAAAAAGAAACAAAATAGAGCGAGAGAGATATCGAAGGAAAAAAAGAATCTGTAAGATGGGAGTGGAGCCAAGGCCTTTAAAGTCTGCCACAGAACCGTGACAAAAGCAGCCTAATCTCGGTGTTGTCTTTCGGCCCTTTCTTTACACATCCTGCCAAGGCTGCCTGAGAGGAAAGGAATCTCTCGGCCACTACGCTGACATCACTCAGGCACGGGGTCATCAAAAGCAGGGACGTGCCGGACATGTGAATCTGCACGAATGTTGAAGAAAGAGTATGTAGGTCCTCTGTTCATCCGTCCCCATACCCGTTGCCTTTTTCAGACCACCCTAGACGAAGTTAGAGACTCGTAAAAATTTCCCGTCGCATGTTAGTCCAGGGGGAACATTTCTGCTAGTGCTGTAAAGGTGCAGGGTGAGGATGATGATGATGGGCTGGATTTCTTCTGCCTTTCGTAAATGCCACTCGGTGATGCACTGAAAGAAACCAGAGCGTAGGAAGAACAGACAAAACACTCGTATCGTAGTCAACAGGTGGTAGAACACGTTGCTCAGATTAAACCCCGGCCTTCCGAGAGTGTCCTTTTAGTTTAGCGTATTTCCTGTAATTACTCAAAGGAGTGCAGGTCGAGGCCACGTATATTGTCTTTCGCTTGCGTAATTGCATTTTTGTTAATCGATCTCAGGCGCAATGAAAGTCATGTGTACAGTGCCGCGAAAGATATGGGACAAATTATTACATCTGTTGACAGGCTTTGTTAGAAGGCCAGCGCTGGAGATAAAACAGCCCGCAGGTTACAGAAGAGGCAGCGAGGAAACACAAGAGCAAGCACACGCAGAGGAGTGCTTTCACTTTTACACGTCTTCTACATGAACTTTAGGAAGCCTTCAGAAAATATCACAGTATTGTTAATAAAACGTGCAGATTTGTGTTAGAGGAAATTGTGAAGATAAGTACAAATGTATTCTATCAGTACAAATGCAGAATATATGCAGAATCAATTGAGAAGTGCAAAAATCTGCATACCAATTAAACTAAATTATCAAGACTAAATTATTATGATTTAGATCAAATTTTGTATACTGGGGCATGTAGTTTTTAAGGGTTTTACATTGATCCTTCATCAACTAAATAAAAAGAAGTCATCAAGTAGTAGGTACAAATACTGATGATGTGAATATAGCATTGTATGTAGCAGCTCAATATTCACTGTTTCCCTTTCTCATTCAATAAATCTGCATTTTCTATCCTGGTCTATCTATCTATCTATCTATCTATCTATCTATCTATCTATCTATCTATCAGTCAGTCAGTCTTTGTTTATATACAGTTTCTACCTACCTACCTACCCACCTGTCTATCTATCCCTGCTTACATTCCTGTCGTTACACGTGAGATCTGACCTCTGAACACCCATGTTTTTCTGTAGCCTCAAGGTGACAATGTGCAGAGGATATGTACATGTTATGAGGCTAATTGGAGCGTTTCCTGTCATTGAACTTTCCCGTGAGCAATTCAGTCTTGCTGTACTTTATTGTGAATGTGAAAGCAGGCTCATGTGACTACTGAGAAAATGTTCCCCTGCTCCCTTTTCTGACAGCGAAAACAAAAACATCAGCACAACACTCCATGGAACAAAAAAAAAGAAAGAAAGAAAAAAAAAGCTCTACCTGCATGTGAATAAGTGATTCAAGATGTTGTGCTCAGAACTTTGGTGTTTAAATCATTTCATTACCATTGCACAAAGGCTCTCTGTTGTATAAAACAGCCAAGCTTTTGGAGTAATGACTTTCGGAGGTGCTTGCTTTATCTCTCCTAGGTGGCACGTCTCATTTGTACATCCTGAGGCTGTACAAAAGCAAAAGGTCTGATTTAGATTTTTTATTTCCACAAAGACACAATGACAGCTGGCCCAAGGGCCTGACGCTTGCTCTCGATGGGCCCAGCGCAGGAAATTACCCCAAATCCCTGCCGAGCCTGAGAGTTCATGCATGTTTCACGTGTACAATAGTGTCTGTTCACACCTAGTCCTTTTCACAGAGCTATGTATTTCGATGAACTACCGGAATGGCCCTCGTTGCTGTAGGCAACACAAAGGAAACACACATATGTGACTGAGATACTGGTTTGGGCAAATCGTGGCATGTGAAGTGATGATAAGCGCTTTCTATTCAAATGCATCCATTATCTGTCATGTACTGCAAAGAGCACAAAATCCTCTAAGGCATAAATACATCTGCACACAGCAGATGCATTTGCTGGACCATAATCATTTTTACATCACTGCTAAGTGGACATGCACGGCTAACTTCTTAATTCCACTCCTAAAGTTAAAGCTAACTAAAAAATAAAGAGGACCTTATATTAATAAATGTACTTTTTAAGTCATTTTTAGACGATCATGTGCATGTACCTAAGGAAAAAATAAATTCCCTACTTTTTGTTCTTTTGCCATTTTTGTATTGCCCAATTAGATGTTAACCCTAAAGTGTCCTCATATAAGAGAGGCCCTCCCCTGACTTGTTGCTCAGCTCTTCTGTTATCTGGTGGGGTGTGGCTCAGCATTGGCTCATAGACACTGAAATGGCATCTTTGGAGGAGCAGTGAAACAGAGGGAGTCTGAGGGATGAAATAAAATGCATTATCAGAATATTTAAGTAGAAGCATTAACACACACACACACACACACACACACACACACACACACACACACACACTGGAGGGAGCTTTTTAAAACTTTAAAAGTTATTAAAGAAATGGCAAATAATGGGACCTTTAAAAATTGGTATATCCACAATACTGCAATATGAAGATTTATAATTTGAAATCATATTTATCCCACTGCTTTATTTAATTTTCTCTTTGACAGAAAAGCCTAACAACGTTAGATACTGTTTGGCTGTCGACTGAGGTCAACTGAAGTTCTTCACTGTACAAATAAAACCGCCAAAATACAGTCCTGTCTTGAAACAATTTTTGTGTTAACTATGGAAAAGATGACTAGTCCCCTCATTTATTTTGAACTAGTAAAATTAGAACATGAACCTCTACTACCTGAACCTTTAAAAAAGAAAAAAAAAAAAAACACAGGACTCCCCATGAGCCACCCCTGGACCATTGAGCATGACCATCAACTGCTCAGTTCTATGCTTGGATTGTGTCCTGCGTCACACTGGATAAAGGCACCAGCCAAAATGTATAAATGTGAATGTAATCAGATGTTTATTGTATATTTCTGTGCCAAGGTTTGATGGATTTGGTGCCAGTGAAGCTTGGCACTTCCTTTCCTAATGTTGTTGTTGGCACAACGTTTCTATTCTCCATTTGAAAGTTGTACCTGTGCATGGCCAAGACCGACTTTCCAAGATCACAAGTCCACACGTTTAAATTACCTTCGGCTTGCTTAATCGTGGTGCAAATAACTCACAATTACACTCATTTCCATCTTGAATTGAGTTCTCTGATGAAGTACATAATTGCTTGAACATTTGTCTACCATGTAGCATTACGCGGCATGACATGGACGATTTCACGCACTACACAAGAAGCCATATGTGAGCGTCTGTGTGTGTGTGTGTGTTTGTCTTTAGTGATTCATTGTCTGTGTTTGATGTGGTTATGGAGTCCAATGTTTGCTTTAACATTACTGTGACATAGTTTTTCTTGAGTGGAGCTGAATAGGTTTTCCTCTTCTCCCTTTCTATAGTGGTCACTGTGTCTGATGTGGTCTGATGTCTGGTTCTTTATTTATGTTTGTCATCTTTTTTTATTTATAGATGCCATTGTATTTGATTGTTTTTATGCCTAATTTTCCTATTTGACATCACCCAATCAATAAATAACTGTATAGTATATTACTTAATTTCTTCATAAAATAAACAGTAAATATTGAATAATCATGGATTTCAAAAAGCTACTTCAAAAGGCACCATTAAACGAGTTTTTTTGTTCACCCACGCTAGCTAAATATTTGTTACTGATTTCAGAAAAACTGCCCTCCATAAAATACTTATTACAGTACAATACTTATTACGATAACAGTTACTTATAAGGTCCTTTATAGGTAGTATTCTAGCATATTCTAGCTCACTTTATTCCTCTTGGATCAAGATAAGTATAGCGATTTGCTGTTAGGCTACTTGGACCTGCTGCTTTCCTGAGTTCTAGTCTATTCGAGTCTGCCTCTCACATCCAATCTGCTTCACTGTGACTTTGTCATGAAGAGCTTTATGCCTTACTCGATTGCATGCCTCTCCATCTGTACAATACAATTAAGCCATTGTTCAATCTCCTCTCAGTCTGAGTGGGCGTAAAAAGCCCAACATATGTAACCTTATGTTCAATTACAGCCATTCGAGTGGCTCGTCAAGCGTGTAACTTAATGCTCGGCCATTGATTTGTATCGGCGCCGTAAAAACACGTTGGTGAACCGCGCCAACCTTTGTGGAGACGTTTGGTTCCTGTCTGTCTTTGGCCTGGATCTCTTATTCTTAGTCTATTTACAGAGTAATACTGACTGCCTGAGCTTTGTGCTGTTTGAACTCCAAAGCCAGAGGCAGGTTGGCTCGTACCAACACAACCTCTGCATATGGAGCTAATGAGCACCAGGTGTGTGTGTGTGTGTGTGTGTGTGTGTGTTTGTGCGTATACGTATGCCCATACTTTAGCTATACATACTACCACAGTTGCTGCCCAACTCTTCCTCTAGCGCCCTCTATAGGTGCCAGAGTGCAATTGTCCAACTCTTTAAAAATTTTTTTACTTCATTCTATAACAGTGTATTTTTCCTAGCAAAACATATATAAGTTTGTCGTATATGTATAAGTTTATGATTAGTATATTTTTCTCTTTATTGCACAAATAGTTCAACAGAATCTTCAGTGTTTCAGCTTTAAGCTGGTTTCCTAATCGCCAGGTTCCAGCAAGATTTTGTGAGTTTCCTTTGCATTCCACAGAGGTGAGCAGCCTGGAAATTTAACTGCCTGCAAAGATTTTTGCCCTCTTGTAGTAATTGGGGGAAGTGATTATTGTACATAAATGCTGTTTCTCACTTTAGCTCTGTTTTTTCACCCATACACACAAGTATGCTTCTTACTATTCTTGCATATATATACAGTATATATACACAGTAACCTTCCATTGACAATTAGTACTGTAACTACTGACCCCTATTTAACTTTACCTTTAACTTCAGTAAACAAAAAAAGATCCACTGTTTCCTTAAAAAAACAAACAAAAAAAAGCTAAATGTCATTGTCAGAATATCCTAATCATCAGATATTATATTTGTGGGGACATTTGGTCCCCACCAAGACTAAAAACAGGCTTGTGCGCACACATACACGGTATAGCACCACATCAGGGGAAAAGAGCTACCAGATGTGCTTTTACCAGAACAAACCTTACATGCACGGAGAGGTAAGACAGAAAGACATTGTTAAGTGTGGAGTGCATGTAAAGCGATTTGTAATATAGGGTGATGCAAAGAATCAGAAGCAGATCACTTCAAGATCACAATCTTTCTGCAGCATCAGTTTCACTTTACAAAAATAAATGATGCCTGTGATTAAACTCTTTGAGAAACTCATCTAAGAGTTCATGTGGAAAAAAAGGGGGGGAGGAAAGTGCGCACGACTCTCTTTTATCTGACAGCACAATTTTTGTTTTGCTGGATTTTCTAATTTTGCATTGCACTCCCCCTTTGGCTCTGGGATAACCCTTTGCTTGAATGCGTTTTTTATACCCCAGAATGATCCCCTAACAATCAAGAATGTCCGCCAATTACACCAATTCCAGCAAGTTCGATGTCAAACATCTCAGTGTAATGACAAACCCTCGATAAAATAATGGCTACATGCAGCATTTGAGTGCTTGCCATCCTGCTCTGTAAATCTTAAGTGCAGTTGTGACAGCCTGAACTGTGTGCTGTAAGGAGATACTTTTATACCTCGAAGCAGTACAGAGATCAAACAAAGACTTCCGAGGTTGTATTAATATGTCGTCCGTGCCATGTAACACAAGTCATTTACAGCTATGACACAATTATGTTTTGCCTGTCTCTTCATCACATGCCTTACAGGGACTGTAAGTTGGATTGGGCTACTGGAGTGACTCATACTAGCTCAGTGGTCTTTTTTTTTTTCATATTTCAAGCACAATATTAATGATGCTTCTTTACTTACTTGACAACTTAAAAATATAGAATTTGCCAATTTTCAGCTTTTCAGCACAAAATGTTCAGGACTATATTTTTTAGGAAGTCAAAAAGACTTTGACGTTTATTTATGCTGCACATCAATGAATAAAAATGCATGTCCGAATCAAAGCAATCACTTTAATATAGCAAATCATCAACGCACAACCAAGTTCAAACGATTCAGTGATATGGTATTTATGAGTTTGGAAACTAAAACGCTGTCTCTGTGTGGATTCACAGGTGCAGCTGACATGCAATGAATCATACCACAGCATATTAAAATCCACATTCACAGCCCACTCGTGCCTCATCTGTGATTGATTACTGCAAGCACAGACGTTTAAGGGGGGAAAAAATGAAAAACACGCAACCCATAAAGGCTATTATATCATACCCTGAAGCCCTGAAGCACTACTTAATATGAATCTATTGTGGTGTGAGAACAAGGAAAGCTACAAATTGCTACAGTTGTGCCAAGCAGACATGCATATGTATAATCTTGTCCTCTTGCGAACAGTTGAACACAAAACCTTGTCTTTAAATTTGTTGTGTTTCCAGGGCAGCATCATAGTAAAGCTGGACAAGAATAGCCCCCTTGTTCTGTAGCCACTGGTGATATTTTAAGATCGTCGCAATAATATGTCAGGGCGGAGGTCCCAGAGAGGGCATGGAGGGGTATTTGTAAGTTGGGGGCATTTTGAATACCGGCATTACCCACGGCGTTTCTCTGCAATACAGGGTGTTATTGGAGGAGGCCAGCATGGGTTCCCTCAGGCTACTGGAAAGCACTCTACTGAAAAACAGAGACAAAAAAAAACAAAAAACATCACAAATATACATTTACTACACACTTCATTAGGAACACCTACACACCTACAGTTATGCAATTATACAGTATAATCAGCCAATCATGTGAAAGCTGTGCAACGCATAAGATCATGCATATATCAATAGTCTCGGGTCAGGTCTGCATTAACCATCAGAATGAGCATTCTGTAATTTTGACTGTGACATGAATGTTGGTGCCAGATGGGCGGTTTTAAGTATTTATAAAACCACTATTTATAGGTCTCCTGCTATTTTCACTCACAACAGTCACTAGAGTAACCTCAAAAATATATATATATTTTTTTAAGTCCAGTGAACAGAGATTCTGTCTTGTTGATGAGAATGGTCAATAGACTAGAATAGCCAGACAGAAAGCTACAGGAGCTCAGACTGTGGTGAGCAGAATTGCATCTCAGAATGCGCAACATGTTAAAACTTGTGATGGTCTACAACAGTCATGTTCCATTTATGTCGGGCAGAAACAGAGGCTACAGTTTTATCAGTACTAGACAGTTGAGGACAGGAGTAACACAGCCGGGTCTGATGATTTTTGACTGCTGCTGAGGCATATAAATGGTAGGGCCAGAATGTGACTGGTTATTTCCGCATGATAAAACACCATGTCACAAATCAGCGTTTCTTGGCCATGACAATGACTACCCGTTTGAGATGTGATAGAATAGAAGATTTGTTGCAGGAAAATGCAGAAACAGTTGAAGAAAAAACAGTGGAGTCCAGGCCACAATGGACTGTTTTTCTTCTGAGAACAAAGAGAGGTTCTACCAGTATTCGCATAGTGTTTCTAATAAAGTGCTCTACCACAACACAAAAAAACACACATTATGTACAATATTGTCTGATCTTGGGTAAAAATACCTGACATTGGCACCTTGTATTGAGTGGCTACCCATGGTGCTCTGACTTGCTGTTCTGTGGGGAATGGTGCCTAAAGAAGAAGATATTCTGATTTAGGAGAACTTTATTTCCCACTGCTTGCATTATACATATTTTTACAACAATCCCATAAACCCTCTGTCATTATATCAGTAAGCAGAAGGAATCCACTCCACTAAGCAACTAAAATCAACAGTGTGTGTACAAGTGGGATTTTTTTTATACTTCTAAATATACTTATAAAGGCCCTTTACATTTTAAAAAGTCAGTTCTGATGCACTAACTGCACTTACTGCACACATTGTAGTTTCATACAAACTGTAGGCCAAGCATTTATTTAAAAAAAAAAAAAAAGGTAATAAAATGTTCACAATAATAAACAGAATGTACATAGTTTTCCTGCTTACCCAAATATGTCTGTTAGTCCAGACACTGGAGTGACTTATTAATCTTTTAGTCAGGACTTGTGCAAATGGTTATAGGCCAATTCAAACAAAAACACACGCTAATATTTCGTTAGACCACCTTTTGTTTTGATTAAGGCAATGGCATGGTTTCGATAAGCTTATGCAATGTCACAACATTTATTTCTCTTGGAGTCACATTAATTTCTCTCCAAGATCTTGTATTGATGACGGGAGAGTCAGATCGCTGCATAAAACCTGCTCACACTGTGCATGAGAAAATGCTCTTACTTTCACAATTAAACATAGCTGCGAGTTTTTTACAATTTATTTTCAGCCTTCAGGTTTTTCTTACCAAACTTCTTCACTACTATCCTTCTCGGTTTTAATATTGTATTGGACAGTTCTTAACCCAATTTTAGTAGTTTCATCAATCTCCTTATTTGTTCCTTTTTTTCTCGATTTAGGACAATAATTTAACCCTTGTGAAACAAAGTAGCATTTTTGCCACAACCACAGGTTATGTCTTCAGACATAAGAAATGAGAAACTACTCACTGCAACAGTTAGGTTTAAATATTTTTTTGCCAGCTAAAGCATATTAATCTCTGCAGTAATTATCCAGTGGAAGGCTCTTACCTATTTGGTTAAATCCAGGTGGTGAATTTTTGGCTGTGCCGTGTACTTTTGCAGGAAAAAAAAACTGTGCGACTTATACAAGCTGAAACCTTTGATCAGTTCAGGTTGACATGAGAGCTCTATTAAAAAGTGAATTCTGAAATAATTGGTTTTTGCCCACTGTTGTCAAACATATGATATTTGGATCATTACCCTGGTACAAAAATAAAGTAGCTAACAAGTTCAAAATATATATAATAATTGGATAATGACACAGCAAAAATTGGGTACTTTTTCATTTTGAATTAACTATTTAATTTTTATCTGTTAAAAAAATCTTGCACTTGTTTGTTTAGCTTTCTCTTTATCTTGCTGTTTTTAAATAATTTACAGAAACCAGTAGAGGAAAAAAATCAGTAGAAGAAAGTGTATCATCAACAGAACAATATTTGACAGACTAACCTATTCGGCCATCTTGTGGTGGGCTGATGAGACAAAGTCTGGAAACGCTTCCAGACATTGAGGTCTATTTGGGAAAGCAAGAATGTACAGAAATTATGGTTATATCAAGATAATGATAAATTTGACTTGTGGTACTTGTAGCATATTCCACATGAACTACAATTAAAAAAACATAATACACAGATCCAATTTGATACTTTGGAAATAGTTCAGGGAAATATAAATAAAAAAAAATAATAAGATGCACTACGTATAGGAATCAACTTACTTTAATGGGAAAAGCTCTGCTGTCAATGTCCATGTTTTCAGTTCTGCAGGAAAATAATTACATAAGCATCACTAATAGCTGAAGTTGATTACACAGCACACAATCTGCCCATTTTGTTTGTTTTGTGCATTTGTTTGCTGTTCACATTTAATATCAAAGACAATTCAGGAGTGCCCCCTGTTGATTGTTGTTAGCTAGACTGATTTGCTCTCAAACTATCCATGCCTAGACTTCACTGTCCTGTCCTGTAAAAACACTGTCCTGTACATTTATCTGTATATGGATGTCCCATGACATAAGTGTTTGTGTACGGAGCCAAAGCAGACATAGCAAAAGTGAGCCACTCAGGTCATTATAGCATCAGCAATGATCTGCTGTAGCTCCGAGGTGGTCACTGGCTCTATAAGAGCTAAGCTTATCCAAACAACTCTGGACTAATAAGGTACTCCAATGAATGGAGGCAGGATATGCTGAATTTTCATTCCAAGGATCACCTTTCTGCCTCTGTGGCTTTTGAGCAGAGGAAAGTGCTGAAGACAACCCCCATCGTATAAGGTAACACTGTGCCCCGATTCCCCATGTGTCAACTATTTACTCTGGGATGAATGGAAAGATTGTTGACTATTCAGGAAGAGCATTACAGTGCACTTAATTAAAATAAAATTTTCTACATAGTTATTCTCAGAGTGTTTTTCATGAGAACTTTTTCCCCAAAAAGTTTCTTCAGTTGATTGTTTAAATGCATAAATAAAGTTACTTATAGCCCACTAGTATGCCACTAATTGAGGAAAGCACATGGTATAAAAACATATTGTACAACATTTATGGTACTTACAAGCTTGTGCTGGATGAATGACGGGACAAACACACCGGAGAGGAATAGGGGATTTTTGTAACTGATGGCGCTGATGAAGTTGGAGAAGACGAGTACCCTTAATCAGAAAGAAACCAATTGAGTTAAAAAAGAAAGAAAACTTACTGCTCTCAAGAGATTCAGTAGTGCTCTCAAGTCACACACAGATATTCAGGTTTTCAGATCCTACAGTAGTTTTTGTTGTTGTTTTTTTTTTTGTTTGTTTGTTTAACATGAACATACCATCATGTCTTGAACATTATGTAAACAATGATTTTTACAAAGCTTTTACTCTTTTTGTTTCATAAACCAACAATGTATTTGCATTTGTTTTAGGCAATTCCAATATGATACAAGACAGTGCAGCTCATAAAAAATATTCAGCACAACTTAATTATTTGTCTGTCTCAAAAATATATGTATAAAAATTGCACACACCACTAAAATAAATAATAATAAATTACTAATTATGTTAAATTCGCTCTTAGTCCAGTTTTGACACATTTGTTGTCTTTACGCTGTTTCATTGGCTTATAAAAGTTGCACACATTTATCAATTAACTTTCAACACAAAAAAAACAAGTCATGAGTTTTAATAATAATTATAATAGCATTGTAAGAAATAAGCCCTTCCTAAGACCATTAACCAGCTTAATGGGACACAAAACCTGTTGGTCATGTTCACGATAAGCATATTTGATGACAAGAATTCATACAGAATTCATAGCACCTGACGTTTTAATTCTTTTTCTTTCAGCTGCTCCTATTAGGGGTTCCCACAGTGGATCATCTGATCCACATATTTGATTTGGCACAGGTTTTCACACCGGATGCTTTTCCCCACACAACCCTCCTCATTACTGTATAACTCGGTTTGGGACTAGCACTCAGAGTGCACAGACTTTGGCAACCTGTAGTAGGGGTTTCCCGTCAAGGAATTAAATGCTGGTCTCCGCAACACAGGTGGACATACTCCCAGTCTACTAACAGGGCTGCCAAGGAAAACCACCTGATAAAGGCTATAAGTTTTGGCGGTACATCAGTGAGGATTTGGGGCTGTTTTGTGGGTAGCAGTTCATCTTATTAATATTTAACAGCATCATGCATTCTATTGATTACCATGATATTTAAGCCAAAAACCTGCTTGTTTCTGCCAAAATGTTTAAACTTTCCAAAGATGATAAGCCACACATATTACCAAATGAGAAGAGAAATAGTTGAGGGGGAAAAAAAATCTGTGTTTTACAAGATTCATCTAATAAATTAGGGGAAAAACTAATTACACTACTTTTTTTTTTTATAGAATTATAAAATAATGTTATAAAATGTAAAATATAAAATGTTTGAACTCAAAAATACTAAGTAATAAGAGTAATTCTTTATATGCAAAATCTGCAATAATCTCTTTAGAACAGTTAATGTTAAGATGTATCTGCTACTCATGATCTGTAAGGCCTTCATAAAGGCTCTAATCTGAGCTGCTTTTAATTGGTGATTTTTTTGTAACTCTAAATAAACTTCTCCTCTGCAGCAGAGGTACGTTTTGGACTTGCTTTCCTGAGAAGATCTTCATCAGAGCCAGTTTCATCATAATGCTTGATGCAAATGCACTTGACAATACTGTTCTTGCAAGAACTATTCCAGAAAGGCTGACCTGCTGACTGCTGTTGTTGTTGTTACATAATTACCTAATTCCATATGTGTTATTTAATTGTTTTGAATCACCACTAGAAAATAAATCATTAAACAAAAACAAAGAAATTTGCAAGTGAACTCAAACTTTTGAGTGGTACAGTACAGTCGTGGCCAAAAGTTTTGAGAATGACACAAATATTAGTTTTCACAAAGTTTGCTGCTAAACTGCTTTTAGATCTTTGTTTCAGTTGTTTCTGTGATGTACTGAAATATAATTACAAGCACAAGTTATGAAATTTATGCAAAGAGTCAGTATTTGCAGTGTTGGCTCTTCTTTTTCAGGACCTCTGCAATTCGACTGGGCTGCTCTCAATCAACTTCTGGGCCAAATCCTGACTGATAGCAACCCATTCTTTCATAATCACTTCTTGGAGTTTGTTAGAATTAGTGGGTTTTTGTTTGTCCACCCGCCTCTTGAGGATTGACCACAAGTTCTCAATGGGATTAAGATCTGGGGAGTTTCCAGGCCATGGACCCAAAATTTCAACGTTTATGGCACAGTGCTCCATCGCGCTGTAAAATGCATCGTTCTTCACCAAACTGTTGTTAGATTGTTGGAAGAAGTTGCTGTTGGAGGGTGTTTTGGTACAATTCTTTATTCATGGTTGTGTTTTTGGGCAAAATTGTGAGTGAGCCCACTCCCTTGGATGAGAAGCAACCCCACACATGAATGGTCTCAGGATGCTTTACTGTTGGCATGACACAGGACTGATGGTAGCGCTCACCTTTTCTTCTCCTTTTCTTCTTTTTCCAGATGCCCCAAACAATCGGAAAGAGGCTTCATCCGAGAATATGACTTTGCCCCAGTCCTCAGCAGTCCATTCGCCATAGTTTTTGCAGAAGATCAATCTGTTCTTGATGTTTTTTTTTTTTGGAAAGAAGTGGCTTCTTTGCTGCCCTTCTTGACACCAGGCCATCTTCCTAAAAGTTTTCGCCTCACTGTGCGTGCAGATGCGCTCACACCTGCCTACTGCCATTCCTGAGCAAGCTCTGCACTGGTGGCACTCCGATCCAGCAGCTGAATCCTCTTTAGGAGACAATCCTGGCGCTTGCTGGACTTTCTTGGACACCCTGAAGCCTTCTTAACAAGAATTGAACCTCTTTCCTTGAAGTTCTTGATGATCCTATAAATTGTTGAATTTAGGTGCAATCTTAGTAGCCACAATATCCTTGCCTGTGAAGCCATTTTTATGCAACGCAATGATGGCTGCACGCGTTTCTTTGTAGGTCACCATGGTTAACAATAATTTCAAGCATCACCCTCCTTTTAACATGTCAAGTCTGCCATTCTAACCCAATCAGCCTGACATACAGTAATGATCTCCAGCCTTGTGCTCTTCAACATTCTCACCTGAGTTAACAAGACGATTACTGAAATGATCTCAGCAGGTCCTTTAATGACAGCAATGAAATGCAGTGGAAAGATTTTTCGGATTAAGTTCATTTTCATGGTAAAGAAGGACTATGCAATTAATCTGATTACTCTTCATAACATTCTGGAGTATATGCAAATTGCTATTATAAAAACTTAAGCAGCAACTTTTCCAATTTCCAATATTTATTTAATTCTCAAATCTTTTGGCCACGACTGTATATATTCTCATTTTCAGAGTGCCATTAATTCTGGACATATTTTAAGCTTTACCTGGTTTAAATCGATTGGAGGAATGCAAATCCCTGCTGGACTGTAATCCCACTCGGGAACTATAAAAAAAGGTAGTTACATCAAATCATTACATTTAATTCAAATCATTACATGCATTTATATTCATGCATGTCATTCTTTTTCAGGTCATACTAAAAGCACTAAATACCATTTTACAGCTGCAGGCAGCAATACCTTTGTTGCTGAAGGGCTACTTCTAACTTTGATATGTAGGCCGTCTGCTCTGCAATTTTTCTAATTTTTTGCAAAATAAAGGATTTAGGTTTAGCTTGGAAGAATGAATAAATTATATTTCACAGTTACATTCCATCTAATTAAAATTCTTACTTTGACATTTCTTTCATTTCTTGCTGCATTTTGATCAAAGCCTCCTTCATTTTTTCACTCTATTAAAAATAAACATACATTATTTACATATCTTTGCTTAAAAAGCTATTTTAAAAATAATGAATTGATTAATTTTTACACAAGGCTTACCTTCTGTTGATAGTGGGCTAGTAACCTTTTCTGGTGTCTTGCCTGGAACTGTAAGACCTAAACAGATGAAAAACTGTCTACTTCACCTGCTTCTGAAATCTTAGTGATAATAAAATCTAGGGTTATCACCTATAGAGCTGTGATTTGTGGGTAGACTGTTGATTTGATACAATTCTATTTTTGCCCATTGCAATTTACGATTTGATAGTGCTAATATTTAGTGTCTCATCTGTCTCAATCAGCCACATTTCTTACAGGTTTTGAGGTATTTAATTAATTTGAATAAAAAAAATATTTATTTAATAAATACTGAAATTTGTGCATAATTCGTGCTGTTGACTGTTTAAATGTCATGTACAAATACAAATCTTCTGCTTAACAACCCATGTCACTAGATGGCGGTATTGCACCAAATGCTCAATTATAAAAAAAAAAAAAGAAAGAAAGAAAGAAAGAAAGAAAGAAAGAAAGAAATTTTCATATAATTCCATGTCCTGCAAAGTTGCTCCAGGAAATGCACATAATAAGCAGCAAAGTTGACTCTCCAACAAACTGCAACAAGGATCATTTAACTTTATGATGGAGAGCAACAAGAAAGAGGTTTTGTCCAAGCAAGAAAATGTTTAGTAAATGATCCCGAATGCGTTATAATAATAATATAACGTTAAACACTACACATGAATGTCCCAACGGCTTAATTATTAACAGAGGAAATCAGACAATTAATTAATTATGAAGATAATTAACAGTTACAAGTTGACAGCGGTAACAAAGTCTTTGACTAGTCAGGGTTCCAGATAAAAAGGAGGCAGACATGACATGACCGCAGTTTTGTTATCTCACCTTGCTTATCTCAGAGAAGTACTTGACTGCAGTAGTGCTGATATCTGAGAAGAGTGCTCTGATTTCTGAGCTGCTCTTAAATAGGATAAACATACAAATGTTATACCAGTACTTAAAGCTAAAGGCATTTCAATTCCCCCCAGAGAATAATGAAGTCTGATGGCACTTACTTTGTCTGAGAGCAGAGACAGCTGACATTTCGCTTTGCAGATCAGACACTCGCCTTCTTTTCCTAAAGTAAGAACGGTACTGAGACTGATGCACAGCAACCAAACGGTAAAAGGAGGAACATATTCCAAAACTACAAAACAAAGACTAAACAGCTAAAATTCTTTAGATTTGCCACACTAATACAATCTGATAATAATCAATGCTTCTGTGGTGGTCCTTTTGCATTCCCACGGAACGAATAGAGTAATGTACAGTAATTGAACACCTACACCAATCAGCCATAACATTAAAACCAAAAGACATAGAAAGGTGTGCTGTGGCATCTGGTACCAAGACGTTAGCAGCAGACGTTAGCAGTGATGTATGTTATTACTTAATTGTCCACATGTCCCAAAGATAACATCAGATTAAATTCTGAGAAACTTAGAAGCCAAGTAACCACCTTAAACTCTTTGTCCTGTTCCACAAATGGATCAATACTGAACCATTTTTGCAGTGTTTAGGTAGGTGGTCCATGTCAAAAAAACATCCACATGAATGCCAGGACCTGAGATGCATCCTGGTGCCACCTCACTAAAAGGATATGTGAGCCATCAAACCAAGCCACCTTCTTTCATTGCTCGATGGTCATGCTCTGATGCTCATGAGGACATTGTACACATGGATTTGGCAGTAGACAGGGGTCAGCATGCTGATCAGTTCTCGTCTACACTGTCTTATACTAAGCAAGTTGTGCTCTAACATCTTTCAATAACAGGCAGCATTAACATTTTTGTGCTACATAAAACGAGCTAGCCTTCTCTCCTGTTTAGGAGACGCTCTGACCCAAATGTTTAGCCATCATCTGGCCCTTGTCAAAGTCACTCAGATCCTTTTTCCTGTTTGTTCAAAAACTAACGGTTCATTTGCTGCCTAATATATTTTACATCTGACATATTTTACATATCTTACATAATGAGTGAGTGGATTTATTATTTTGTCTGACTAGTGTATAAAGTGACCTATACTGTATAAAGTGTCACTTTATACAGTCAACTCATTTTATAGTTCATGCATGCATAACAAAATTAGTACTGGCTACGTTAAGTTGATGAAGATAATTTACCTTTTCGAAAGCATATGTTGCAGATTATATGACCACAATTTGTCACAGCCAGGTGAATGTCCGGTCCTGGAGACTTAAAGCATGAATTACAGCATATCCACTGGGACATATCCTGCATGATTACATACAATTTATGATACAGTACATATTACATGTTTTCTGATTGAGCAGCATGGACAGATTTGAAGGGGAGACAGATGGATAGAGTTGAGAAACAAAGCACAGATGTGTGGATGTCTTTGGGTAGAGATGAACCAAAGGCTAAATAGATCTCTTGTTAGTATAAACTTAGTGTGTAGTCAAATGGCATTATGAATAATGTAGGAAACCATTTATAATGACAATAAATGAAAGTTTAAACTAAAATAGACAAAGTGAAAAAAATGACACTCACTTATTGTCATACAGGATACCGCTTTATCCTGTATACAGGGTGGTGGGGGGCCTGGAGCCTATACCAAGAGACTTAGGGCATAAGGCAGGGTGGACCCTGAACGGGTGCTGATCCATCGTGGGGCACACACTAGTGATGGGAAGTTCGGATCATTTTACCGACTCAGATCTCTGAGTCTCGTTCAGCAAAATGAACAAATCTTTTTTCAAGTCAATTGTTTTTGCAAAAAATAATTAAAATGTTACATGTTACTTCCGTAACATCCACTACTTCCGCAAACAATGATCACACTACAAACAAGACAAAAACGTTATAAGAAAAAGAAAAGATTAATTAATTATTTACCTGGGTCTTTAGTCTATGATAATGACTCGAATGAATCGAGAGATTAAATAATTAATTCTCTTTCCGGCTCAAAATGCATATGTTAAGCTTATAGCCCCATAATCAAACAATGAACGAACGACTTGGAAAACCCGAAGAATCTAAACAGATTCAGAATCAGAATCTAAACAGAAACTAATTCCTGTGCAGAACCTATGATATGAACAAATCATTCCCAGAGACGACTCGTTCTTCCTGAGTCACACTTAAGATTCAATCAAAATGAACAAATCGCTCAAGAACGACCCATCATTTGCACGTACACATACTAACTTACGCGCTCATTCACACACTACTAATTTCAGTTGCACTAATCTGCATATTTTAGGACTGGGGGAGGAAACTGGAGTACTTGGAGAAACCCACCAAGCAGGGAGAGAACATGCAAACTCCATGCACACAGACCGGAGGCGAAAATTGGAAAAAACAACAAACCGAATATAAGACTGTTAACATTTCTAGTCAAAGAAATGTTAAAAACTAAATGTTAATTACTAAAATTTGCAAAAATGTCTTGTTTTATTTGCAGAAAATTTTGCTTCTTTCAAGAATAAAAATATAAAATTTGATCAGAAATGAGCTTAAAAATCTTATACTGTATTTGGTTTATTGTAGTCTTATTTTAATACATTATAGGTAGGCTTGTGTAGATTCAAGAATAATTCACTTGTTTGGATGTAATTTATTGCGGTGTGAAATTCCACTTTAAACTTTCATTCACTGCCATGGTTTAATAAATCATTTAACTATATTCGATTGCTATATCACTTTACAAATTAATACAGATTTTACTTTTGCACATTTTCTTTGAGTTAATGGATTCCATACCTGAACCTGACTAAGTAATTTATATAAAATAATAAATCTAATACTGTAACAACATGGCTAATTACACAGCATAAACATGGTTTAAGTCTAAATATTTAGCTAGCTAGTTCATTAGCCGCTAACTCACCCGTTAATTCCAGGTTTGATGACTAACTGTACATAGATTCGTTAGAGGCTTGTTTATAAAGAGAATGCTGTAAGAGGGACGTTTATTAATTTGTCTACACATTTATCACGAGATAAATGGTCAAAACACCACAGCTATTGGGTTGTTCTATATGTTATAACATGCTGTAGTCTGACCAATACTTAATTAGACACCTAGCTAACGCACGTCATTCAGCGACGCGCGTGAAAAAATTCATACCATCAAAGCGCGCGAACGTGGATCAATTAGGTTGCCAGGTCCCCGGAAGTCCTGACCTCCTTACCTATAACCGAGTGTAATAACAACAGATTGGGGGTTGAGGTGTGATTTAGTACGGAAGCGCATTGCATTCACAAAAGAAAAAAAATAACAGGAATTATCTTATAATTATGACTTATTATCTCATAATTATGACTTACTAACTCATAATTATGACTTACTATCTCATAATTATGAGATCCTTATCTCATAATTATGACTTACTATCTCATAATTATGAGATCCTTATCTCATAAATATGACTTAGTATCTCATAATTATGACTTACTAAGTCATAATTATGAGATAATTCCTGTGATTTTTTTTCTTTTGTGAATGCAATGCGCTTCCGTAGTCACTGTGTGTTCGGATTTGGTTTTGTTTTTGGATGGTGTGCAGTCGGATTTCTGTTGATCTGTGGATGTTAACTTCTTCTATGCTAATATTAGCTTTCTTTTAGAATTTTTGATATAGCTGCCCAAATGTTCAAAAGCAATTCTAGACTCTGTTAGGGCCCTAGGCGAATGTTTGGAGGCCCTCTCCAACTAGCATTTATTACCATTATCTTAAAAATTATGAATAAGTTTGTCTGCCCTCACGGGCCTCCTGCTGGACCGGGGCCCCAAGCACTTGCCTGTCGTGCCTGTTGACAAGCGGCACCTCTGTATATGATCCAGCTATCTAGTTATGATTGGTTCATGTGATGATTGATTAATATTAGCCATTATTTTGTGCCCTGATGGAAAAGTGACAAGCTGTACATTGTTTGGAAGCTTATGTATGGTGTCCAATTATGTAAAAAGTGACAATTTAATTGGGTTTATTTTAGCAATCATGGGTTTTGTGGATTTATGCAGCCAGAAGAGCAAAAAAAAAAAAAAATTGCCATATATTAGTTTATTGTTGTGATAATGTTATCATGTTATCAGAACTGTACACACCTTACATTAACCTATAAAAACTGGGCAACATTTGTACAGTAATAATGTTTTATTATATTAATTAGAAAGAAAGTCCAAAAACATAGTTCATATAATAAGACAAACACTAGCAAACATTATACAGTATGGCAGATGCTTCATCTTTGCTAGTTATGTTAGTTTTCTACTTTGGTAACTACTAATTAATAAGTAATTAAATTGTTGTTAGACCAATTTCTTTTCGATGAAAAAGTTCTTCAAGCTTCTTATTTGCCAGAATCCCATTGTAAGCAGTAATGAGGTCTGGATTATCGCCCACCACAAAACATTTCTATTTGTTTCTTCACTCATTTGGCGAAATGTTTCCTCACGTTCCTGAGATGAACAGGACAAACAAAGTTGCATATATTTAAAGGTAGGATTTGTTAATTTCATGGAATTCAATGATTTTTTTCTTTGTAAGCTCTGTAAGCATTAATTACAATAGATTTTGTTTTCAGACTGCTGGAGTGGCTTTGTCTTTTTCATTTCCTTCTCTCCTTACCCTCTCAAAGTCCTGCTGCTTGCTAATGAACTGCATCTGGGATATCAGGTGCCGTATTTTGAACTCCAGCGATTCAATGGTGTCTTTGGTCTTCACAGCTGTGGGATCGAGGGTGTGTTCTACCATTTGCACGTCTAGATGCACCTTCTGTACAGGGATACAGGAAAGGCTGCTTTCATACATATTTTGGTCTGCACTGACAATAATCAAGCTAATTTTCACATTACTTTTATAATAAACGCATAATAACGTGGTAGTCATTGGTAGTGGTTGGAATTTTGTTCTCAGGAATAGATACAGTAAGTGTTCTATGTTGTATTGTAGGGATATTAAAATAGAACTACTGAAATACTGTTTGTGGAAATGGGTGGCTCTGTGGTAGGTTTCTTGCCTACTGCGCTAAAGGCATGGTTTTGATTCCCAGCCAATGCTCAAACAAGCCTGGATAATATCAAAGGGTTGTGTAAGGAAGAGAACCTGGCATAAAACCTGTGCCAAATTGTTGTTGCAGATCAGTTCCCTCAAATGGAACAGTGAAAGACAACAACTGAAGTACTGTATTTGTAACAGTGACATCTGGTGGTGGTTCTTCAATACCATATACTGTTAGTGTCACAAAAATAGAACTAAGACCTAAAATTAGCCCATTAGTATCCAAGAAGTTTTTTTTTTTTTTTTGCTAATTGGACTAACATAAAACCTTATATACAGTGCCAATTATTTCAGTTTAATTAATATTTAATTTTTGTTTTGTATTTACTTTGGTTTCAACCTTGGAGTGACCTATTATACTCTAACCCATGTGAGTACCCATGTCTCAAGTTTTCTCTCAAGTTTTTTTTAGTTTCAAGACAGAAAACCACACACAGAAAACTAAACAAGGCGATTTGTTCGGGTGTAAATGCTTCCAGAGAGAAATATTATCCCTCATGTATAATATCCAATCAGGTTTCTACTTGACTTACCAAACGCTCATCTGCAAACACAGAGAATCTTGTAGTGTTTGCTTTCACACAGACAAAATGCTGGCCAGAGGAATGAGATGTGAAGGTGAATTTTCCGTATTTGCCAAATTTTTTCATCAACAATACCTGCGAGCATTAGCAAATGGGCAAGGGTTACAATCAATGCTGCTTTGAAGTAGTAAAAAAATTGAATGTTTCAAGGTTACCATGTAGTAAATAGTATAAGTATCCAACCTCAAAATTAGGGTCTTTAATAGTGACGGTTAATCCAAGGTGTGGAGAGTGGTCCTGCTTTTTATCCCAGTGTTCCAATAAGATGTAACCTGCAGGCAAAACAACACTTCAGAGCTATACAGTAGGTGTTGATCTTTGACAACTAAAAGCTAATAATTAATAGGTTTTAACAACTGTTCTTATTTAGCTAAGGAATGTATTTGGCATGGGGGATTCCTATGACTTATATACAGTAAATACTGCTTTTGTGTGTGCTGTAAAGGGAAAGTAAGCCACTTTGACAGTATCACACCACCACAGTGTTGTTCATTTTTAAGTCACAGCATGCCCTGTCATGTTGTGTTCCTTATTTAGTGTAATAGATTAACATTCCAAAACCAATCACCACATCAACATATTCTGTGGCATGCATATATATATATATACACAACTATATGAAAATTAAATATAGTATGCACAGTATTAAGTACATCATCATCATTATCAGCTTACAATGTCATAATATAAGTCAAACAAAATGAAAACATACAAATGTATTTATAGAAGCAAATCCATTTTTTCATATTTATTTTTTAAGTCTTTTATCTGTGTGCAGGATGATTTAAGAACCTGTCTTAAATACCCATAAAATATAGAAATAAAATAAAAAGTAAATAACTATATGTATCTGAATATAGTTAATATAAGTGTAGTATATATAGTATAGTAAATATAGTATATTTTATAGTAAATATAGTACAATTATTTATATAGTTACACTCTAAAATCAAAATATCAGCAATGTAATTATAACACTATAACAAAAGCTGAAGAAAGTTAAAAATTACTAGAAGGTACTGTATGTTGTTGTTCATTGTAAAAGCATTATACTTAACGTGTTTTATACCTGTGACGAGGGTGTCCTCGGGAATCTCCTCAATTATACACTTTTCTCTCTGCTGCGACAAATCAAAGAACATAGCTGGAACCGAAATAACCAGGCACCATATCAGAAAGCAGATCTGGATCAAATTCATTATGGTTTTTGTTATGGTTTCAAAAAGATAGGTAGTACAAATAGTTGAATACGAAGAAATATACTGGGTGGATATCTGTAGTAGCTGTGTGTGAGCACAGCTGTGAATGTGTGAAATGTCCATCTGCATGGCTTAGTGTTGTTCAAACAAGGTTAAAAGAAAAAGAGTGATAAGGCTAAAGCAAGTGCTTAACGTTGATAAAATACCTAAATGGTTAACCTTGTTCTGCTATATAGAGGACAAAGCACATCCTCATACTATTATTTCTAGCAATGTTTAATGTGTCCCTCGTTTTTTCCCTTAAATTTAATAGGTAAAAAAGAATTACTAAAACTCTCAGACCTGAAACAGTGACACATGTTGACAGGAAACTGTTTATTTTTTCATATTTACAGTTGATATGTACATTTGTTTTTGCATTTGATGTACAGACATTGAGCACAAGACAGTATGAACAACTGACTGAACACCTTTCTTAGGAAAGTATTTGACTTAATACTGAATTGTAATGGCACAGTGGTTCCACCAGGGGGCATCGGTTCATAGCAGTTTGATATGCATAAATTCAACCAAAAAGTCCCCCCCCCCCTTTTTTTTTACAGCACCAAAAATGTAGTATAGAGTGGCATTATTGTACATAGCTAATAAGCTGCTGTTCTTGTGTGATGCAATTTTGCTCTCCAGTGAAATCACAGTTTGTTTGTAACAGTGTGAAACATTCACTTTGGTTTTATCAAGCTAATGTACAGGTGGGAAATTTGTCCAAAAAGCAAAACAAAACAAAAAAAAAAAACATATCACAATAAAATGTTTATGATACATAACATGTATGACATGTTTCCTAAAAAGATACCAGAAAGCAGTAGTGTTGCTCAAAAAACCCCTGAAAACAGCTGTGTGAAATTTACCATTTTACTACAATATATAAAGAAAAGGAGGGAATATAAATTTTGTGGTCAGACTTTAACATTTTACAGTTTTAAAGGTTTTAGTAATTTTTTAAAAACATTAAAACAGCTTAAATTTAATTTAATATAATATTGTCATAGTCCAATGTACTTTCTTATGAGTTTAATATTTTTGGTTTCTCACCAACCCTGTGTCCTAAATATATCGTATGGTTTGTTTTAGTCAATGGAAATTATTATTCATATATACAGTAACTACACTATAAATTTCAAAAGTATTATTTTCTTACTGTGCGTCTTTTGTCTAAACAGGATTGTGCTTAGAATGAGGAAAAGGAGGAAATGAATTGGTTATGCAACCTTATCTCAGTCACAGTTGTCAGGTACACAGGTTCTTTCCTCTTCGAGAGGTGGACAGGCAGAGCCGTTGTTAGCAGGCTTTATATGAATGTAGCGGGTACGATATCTTATGCCTTTCTTTTTGTCCTCGCCACACAGACCTTTGCATAAACCCCAAGGTGACCAGGCAGACACTTCACAGTCCAGAGGGGTATCTGGGGACAAACACAATGTAAACATTATAACGAAATCATGAAATCAGGGTATTAAATCATTGGCATATAAAGATAAAAGCATGACTGGACTTGGCGTTGGTTTGTCTTTCCATGATCTACTCTTCCTGACTGCTGAGTTGCAAAAAACCTTCAAATGAAGTGACCCCCATAATCTTTGTTTTGGGTTTGTTGTTTTGGTCACCATGGGAATGAGTAAACCTTTTTTTTTTCCCTGACACAATTTGCTACCACACTCGGTTACCATAAATTCTCTCCAGAGAACACTGCTCACTGCTTAGTTTATTGGACAGTATCTTTGTGCCTGTAGATTTTATATTTGTGAGTACTGGTGTACAAATGTGCACCATTTTGCAAAGAATGATTATTTTCATCTTGTTTTCTGCTGTTTAGCTGGATTGAGTCATTTTGCATATTAATGCATTAGTGAGGGCAAAAAGAATTGTATTGTAATATTATAGAACTTACTTATAAGAGACTCATCTATTTCATTGCCAGTAGGAATTTGGTTGGACTGCGTGGGCTCGATCGGCAAACTAAAAATCTGTTTGCTCTTGATCTTGGTGAGTGTGACCTTGGCTATCGGGGGAAGATGTTTCAGTCGTGGATAGAAGAATGAGTTAGCAGGGTGACTTGGGAATGATGACGTTATCTGAGGAAGACAAAAAAAAGGAAAAAACAGAATTATTTGTGACTTCTAATACTGAATTTGAGTAAAAAAGGTTCTATTTGTTCTTTTTTTTTTTTTTTACCTGTGTAACTTTGTCCTGGGGAATAGTCTCATATTTAGGTGAAGAAAAAGTGAAGCCACTGTCCGTGCCAGCATCATAAGGAAACAGCTCAAGGCTAATGTTTTCTTTCCAGTGGTCTCCATCACACAGATTTAAAGTGTCGATCCCAATAAACCAGTCTGGGCTCGGCACAAGCCGCATAATAAAAGACAACTGTAAAGAAAGAATAGTGATAGCATTTAGTTGGGTTTAACCTGATGTGAACTTTCAAGTTGCACATGCTGAAGACAGGGATGAGGGATGGGATTAGCACTGATATGTACAGTATAGGATAAATTGCTCCTATTTCTGAAAATTCTATCGGTTCACTTAAATTAGGGTTTTACAAAAATTCATTTTCAATCATTAATAATGTACCTGTCTTTATAAATCATAAGATTTAAGATTATACTTTACCTGAACTGAACATGAATTTTTGTGTCTATACAGTGTATATGAACCATACAAAACAAGTCTATACTTTATATGCATGTCTCATTATTTTTGCGATATATTCAACTTACAAAGTTGTGCCGGGCATAGACCTCAAACTCAGTGCTTGTCTGGCCTGTCCCTCCAAGCACAGCTGGTGTAGAGAACAGGCCGTATACACTCTGGATGCGCTCTCCAGCTGCCTCCACCTCCTTAATCAGAGTCCAAGCTTCTCCTTTTTCAGAGAACTCTCTCACCCCATTACTTGCATATTCATTTTTTTGCCAGATGTGATAGTCTGAGCTATGAGTTACTCCTAAAAAAAAAAAGTGTAAGAAGCATTTAAATTATCATATTATTATGAATGTACAATATTTCATAATCCAACCAATAAAAATAATTGAGCACAAAATTGTTCACTTTTAATAAATTTGCATCATGCATAATTTTTTTCAATTATCACTGTGCTATGCCCAATAATTACAATCCCTTGACATTTAGAGTATTCCACTCACCAATCATGGGGGACCACTGAGCAGGAGGCCTGTAGACAGGGTACTGCTTGGGGAAGGCAGTTTGGCTCCACTTGCCTGTAAATGTTAGTCTGTATTTGGCTGTTGAAGGTGCAGTGCAAAGTGGCTCCATTACACTCACAGGCATGGTGGCGATTCCACTGAGCAGGGTTACCGTTAAGGTGAAACACCACTGGAAGCATGTTATGCAGATGGTTTTCATCTTTTCCCTTTGATTGGTCTCTGACAAAATATTGAGATTAAATATAGGTAAGTTTTTAGCTCCTGTCATGTATGAATTACAAAATTAGTAGACAGTTTAGGTTTTAAATGCATATTTGCTATTGAGGAATTTAAAAACACATTTTCTGAAGCATAATTTTGTATTTAATGTGCATGTGCAATGTGTTTGATAGTGAAGTAATGCAAGGTTATTAAAAATTGCAAATATGTACCAGATGCAATTTTGGCAATTCTTTATAAAATAGGTGATTTGAGGCCACTAAATTATTTGTATATATTTTTTATTATATATATATATATTTTTTTCATGCATTTTTGAAAATATCATAGTGTCCATGCAATACCCTGAATAAATACATAAATTTGACTTAATGTATGAGTATATAGAAAAATAACTCAGATTTTCAGAGCATGAACACTACTTACTGGCTTTGCAGAGACAGATGAGTTTTCTGCAGAAGAAGTGGAAGTCACCTATGCCTGGGCTGTCTGAGAGAGACTGCGAGGTTTGATCAGTCCTCGTGACTATTTATGCACTTCCACAGTCCCCTCAGTCTAATCGTATCAATAACCTGCTGAACCCTCCCCAAAAACGAGCGTGCCATCCTCCCTCTTACAATTCCATGTAGGACCCGCTCGCCAGCACTCAACTGAGGTTACATATGTCATAGTTGGAGTCAGGAAATGTTTTTTTTTTCCTTCCCTCTTCCTCCTCCTCCTCCTGGGAAAAAGCTTAAGGGAAATCACAGTGTAGCTGTGCTGTCTTTTGTTGACGTGAGATGGAGAGTGAAAAGGGTGGAGTGTGCAGATTTGAGTGTGGAAATAGAGTTGGCTTCTGACGTCTGCAGGGTAGGCACCGCTGCTAACCCTTAAGCTAACTGATCCCGCATGCCACCCACAATTGCTTCCACATGCTCACGTTTTGGCAAACTATGAACAATTATGTCTAGTTTCCTAGCACTTTATTTCCAGAAAGAAGCTTGTGCATGTGTGTTCTGTAGCTACTTCAAATCCTTCTTTTTGAGAAGAATGAATTGGATTTATAAGCCTTTAATATGCTTACTTTGAGTCATTTTTGCTTGATGGAATTCTAGCATAAATGTTGTGGACATGTGGTTTCAAGCTTATGTCATTCCGAGGTCAGTTGGTATCAGTCGTCACTGATTATTCATTCAAGCTGTGTGAAATGTCACTCCATTTGGTCAATGTAGGACTACTCCAGAACACGGCCAAAATATGCGCACACACATATGGTGCCCTTTAGAAAAATTGGCTGTTCTTATGAAGACAAGCATAAAATGAATGCACATGTAATTAGGGATCATACTGTATTTGTGTCCTTGTGAGATTGTAGGACTGTAGTGATTCTTCAAAATCTAATAAGGTGGACAGCTGTAGAGGGAATGTTAAGCTGAATCTTAATGTTGTTTTAAATTTATGTGCAGGTTATCTTGTTGAAAGCCAGGTTCGAACCTGCTGGCAGACGCAGCCAGTTTTAGGATTAAACATTGTAAAATTAATGCAATCAATACAGGATACCAACAGAATAATGAAAGTATAAATAATAACATAGGCATGTTTTGTAGGCAGATTGACATTTTTAAAAATCCACATTATGAGTGGATGTTTGAGTGCATGTGGCTTGTGTCGTTAGCAACATGCACTGATCAGTTATAACATTACAATACAATACGTTATGGCAAATATTGTATTGGTTCCCCTTGTGCCACATGGCCAGCCCTTGCCCCCCTCAGGGCATGACTCCACAAGACCTCTTGGGGTGCGCTGTGGTGTCTGGCACCAGAACACTGGCAGCAGTTCTTTTGAGTGTTGTGGGTTGCAGGGTGGGGCCTCCATGGATCTGACGTGTTTATCTGAGACATTCCATGGATACTTAATTGGATTGGGATGTGGGGAGTTTTGGAGGCTTGATAGGCAGCTCTAGGTTCATTGCCTGGATGTGCACTGGATGTTCTGATACCTTTCTATTGTGACATCGACTCTGTAGTGACATTTCTAAATGAGTTTACTAGGATGTAATTGATAACCAGTGTTAATATACTGATCAGTGTATCTTCCCCTTACAGTATTGGCTGCTGGTGTGAAGTCATAATTTGTTGTAGCCAACCATTGGGCAACAATGATGGTTTAGGAATAGGATATAATAGACTCAGCTGGCTACAATCTACAGTTCTGATTGTAGTTCAAACTAGAGGTTACCTGCAGCTCCGCCTGCATGGAGATCCTGATGCCTGCGTGCTACCATTACCTGCAAATGGTACCATCACACTGATCCAGTATTTGGACCACAGTTTGTGTGCTCCATCAGTCCTGTGTCATGCCAACAGTAAAGCATCCTGAGACCATTCATGTGTGGGGTTCCTCCTCAGCCAAGGGAATGGGCTTGCTCACAATTTTGCCTAAGAACACAGCAATTTCTCCCATTCAAGAATAGTTTGGTTATGAACAAAGCCCTTTCCAGCATAATGGGGCACCTTGCCATAAGGCAAAAGTGATAACTACTGTAAGTGGCCTGGGGACCAAACCAGATCTTTATCCCAGAGAACTTGTGATCAATACTCAAATAGTGGGTGGACAAAAAAATCCCCACAAATTCTAACAAACTACAAGCATTGATTATGGAAGAATAGGCTGTCATCAGTCAGCATGTAGGATCAACACTGAAAATATTGACTCTTTGTATAAACTTGATGTAATTGTCAAGCATCAGACTCTGTGAAAATTAATATTCGTATCATCCTGATAAACTTTTGGCCACGGCTTTACGTCTATTGTTGCCTCATATTTCTGTTCTTGCCTGATCGAAGTAGAACCCACAATGTGATCTTCTGCTGTTGTAGCTCATTCACATCAGGGTTTGGCATGTTGTGTGAATTCTGTGTGCATTTTTACTTTTCTGCTCACCATGGGTGGTAAAGTGGATTTATTGTTCCTTTCCTCTCAGCTTGAACTTCTCTGGCTCTCATAAAATCTCTCATAAACAAGGTGTTTCTGACCACACATGGATAACTACAACTCTTTGCTCTCGCACCATTCTGTGCAATCTCTTGAGCATCTATAAAATCTTCAAAAAAAGTTCCCAACGTACTGAAATATTCTGTTGTTCTGATGGATATCAACTGACGCCCTTGACCTGTACCTCTACCTACATGATTTTATACCTTCTATGCTGCACACACATTTACGACAAGAAGAACTAGGCTTGTAGGCTGCAGAGTTATCCCCATTGACCCCTTTCTGTTGAGTTCGATTTGCTTAAAAGTTCTTTTTATAAAACGTTTCTTTGTTTCTTAAGTGAAAAAGGTTTGTGTGCAATGTTTACTTATTACTAAATGTTTTCCTCATTTTTATTGAAGGTGCCAGTTTTTCTGCATGTATTGTATACACCACCAACAGGAAAAAGGGTCAAAAAAGAGGAACCGGCACATGCTTCTTAATGAGAGAAAGCAGTAAATAATGCTCTGCTTCTACTCATAATGGTTTTTATGTTTTTGTTTTTTTGTCATTATCTTTAATTAAATACCATTCATATTTCAGGTTCTGGATATATTTTCGATAATATTATACTGTATGTATTATGCATACTTTGCTACTAAGGCTTATATCTTTTATTAAGTTTTATGATCCTGGCATTGATTTTGTCCCACTCAGCGAAAATGCCGTCTGTTTCACCAGTTTGTGAGAACTACCAGATCCAAACACACCTGGAACTCAGAATCTCTTAATCCTGTGAGTTATCTAAAATCAAAGCACTTGGATATTTTAAGGTCATTTGAAATTAGATTAAAGCTATGGCTCTGACTTTAGCCAGGTACAAGTGCTTAAACAAATTTAGCAAAGTGATACTGCCCACATTTGAGTTAAATTATTATTAAATGGTCAATGTAAATAATGCAGCCAGTAGGGTAATGCCTATTAGTGACACAAAGACTCCGCGTGCCAGTGCTGGCCCAGAAAACTGCTCCTGATTACTGACACCTGTGGGGAGTTAACCTCACATGTGTCTTTTTTCCGTTGTAATCCCCACCAGTCTAAATACTGTATATTACTTTATTTGTATCATGTGTTCCCAAAGTGTTGTATATGCTTAAACAGCAAGTCTAAGAACGGGGTCGTAGTGGTTTTCCAGTGCTTTAGTGCTCTCCAGGTAGTAGTTTATTGTCTTATTTATTGAATAAATCGAAATTCTACTTATCTAGTTTCTATACTTTCCTCATAGTCTCCAGGGCCTGAGCTTCTACTGTAATTTAGTTTTTTTTTTTTTTCTAATTAAGGCTTTAAATCTTGTTGCAGTACATTTTTTAAGTCCCTCCATAGATATCACTTTTTACATTTGATTTCTGGGACACTTGTAACAGACTCGTCCAATTTCCAGACCAGGCGTTACCTGGGAAAAGAGGCTGATCAAGGGTACGTTCACACCAGGCACAACTGATTTGCACCGTGCACAGGAACGATTGCTCCCCCTCCCCAACCCCCACTGGTTAGTGTGCGCATAATTATTCGTACTCGGGTTCGCTTGTGTACGTTCCTTCTCCGATACAGCATGTCGGTCTGCACCTAGTTGGTTTGTAAGCCACAATTAAACCCGGAGAAGAAGAGAACAAAGCAGGCAATCTTCATGCTATGTCTAATATTAGCAATAAATGCTCTTGTGTGTCTTCTTACTTTATAAGCGTTGACTGTATAGGTCAAAGGATAAGAACACAGATTTCGGAGGAAACAGACAGCATGAAACTGATGATGTCACATTCTAAACAGCTTTCATATATGATTAGATCCGTGCCTAAGTACACTGTACAGTGCTCGAGGACTCCTTTCTGTGCTTGAGAACACCATATCGTGATTGAGACGAGTTTCTGAGTCTGTGCTCTCGCTGGTCAACATGAACCAGACTGTACTAGAGTTTGCCACCCTGATATACAAAGAGGACTTTTTCTCTGGAGCTCTCTGGACGGCCATCTTTCAGGCGGGTGCAAACCGGGTTAAAGTGGCCAACCAAGAGTGCCCTCTGGCTGTCTCAGCAAAATGGTGTCCTGGAGCTTACCACCCTGCAGTAATTAAATTTTAATAGCTCTTGAATGGCAAGCATGAATCAAACTTTTCATGAGGATTATTTTATTCCTTATTGATTGGGCTCTTTGCCTTTGTCTTATCAAGAAACTTCTTCCTCATTTTTGCTCTTCCAATATTCACCTCTTTAGCGCTTTCTTAGAATGAAGCTTTACACAAAACATTCCCCCTTTGCCCATCTACCTTCACCTTCCACTCCTCCGCTTAGTGCTGATTGGCTGAAGCTGTATATTGCAGTGTTTATTCACAGAGCCAGGGCTGCATGCAAACAGCACACCTTTTGCCAGTGCATATGCAGAACAGACAGCTAGCAGACTGAAAGGAAAGATTCCCTATTTATTATCAGAATATAATCGCGTTTATTTAAATATTAGATGCACCAGTGGTAATGTGCTGGTTTCTGTCTTCCCAACGTATTTCCTAGTTTAGTGTTTACATTTAACAAAGTGAAGACAACTCCTCTGCATTTTACTTATTGGGAAATAAAAACCTAGGTTGATGTACAAATGAATAGCTCAGAAAAAAATGTTCAGAAAGCCAGATAATATACCATAAGAAGAAATTATACTTATGTTACAGTAACTCTACAGCTGTTACAGATGTGTGCTGTTTAACCTGCTTGGTTATTGTTGGCTAAAACTCTGCTTTTGCAGCAAAATGAAAATTAGTCTTAGAAAGCAAATCCTAACAGTCTAAACATCTGTGCAGTAAAAAAAAAAAAAAAGAGAGTTTAGTGTTCCATAAGTACAATATAAGAAAGCTATATATGTTGAAGCAATAACATGCCAATCATACATAATGTTCTCACCATCAGTATATTAGTGGCAAATTACTTTATAATTTATTTACGTATGCAATAAGTTAATAAATCATCTCTCACTGGATCTTTTCCTCTCGCCACACTTTACACTTGCCAGGTGGCTTTGAGACAGATTTTTTTTATTGAACATGGAAGGTTTGTGTTGATCCTAATAATGATATTCCCATTCACATCACCCAGCATGACTCTGTCTGCCCAGAGGCCGGAGGTATTAAGAACAGGATTTATTCTTTCCTTAAGTGATATTCATTTTCTCAGTGTACATGAAGTATTGCTTTCTTTTTAGATAATGATGACATTTAATAGAATTCCATTTTTAAAAGTGGTCTGATTTTGTTATACAGATTTTTTTAATGGGGTGGATCAATTATTCTAGCTTTTCCCACTGAGATTGATATTCTTTCATATTACAGAATTTTACAGATCTTGTGCTAAATTGTAGTTGATATAAATGTATATTTATATAGTAAAAATATGCAGTAAAAACATTGTAAGGATAAAGGTAGCATGGTGGCTTAGTGTTAAGCACGGTCATCTAGCACCCCCAGGATAGGGAGTTCAAAACTCGCCTCTGGTCTGCGTGTGTGCAGTTTGCATGTACTCGCTGTGCTTGGTTGGTCTCTTCATACAGTTCTTTAACCCCCAAAAATTGCAAACTGTGAAATGCCTAAGGATTTTACTATTTAAAAATTGGTTGTTTATGTAGCAACCTTAGAAGCAACCTCATTTCCCCTCTCATCTGTCATCATCCGGACCGGTTCCTCACTTTTTCATAGGTCACTGTTTGGCTTAACAGACAAAAACCATTCCACTGAAACTGGTCAGGTACAGGGACTGGACTGAAAATGAGAGCCAAAAACGTGACAAAATAAGAGCAAAAAAAAAAAAAAAAAAACTTAAGGAAGCCTGGAAAACTATTCCTTTAAAGTACATTATAAATACAAGAAAGTCTGGCCCTTTGAAGCAAAATATGAAAAAAAATTAGGGGGAGAAAAGACTTTTGCACAATACAATGGGAAAATAATGGTGGGGTGATTTGGTAAGGTCGAGCATGAAGCAAAGTTCATGCATGTAACAACCCCAAAATGTATTATTCTCCAAAACCATAATATTACATTTCTCTTATATTACACCAGTTTTTCAATTATTATAATTTATCATATGTTTAATCAATAATTGTTACCTTAAATCTTGTGTTATATCCAGGAAACAAGCCAATTCCTGTCGTGACTTGGTGTAAAGAACTGTTTCCTTACCAGCCTCTTTTTTTTCCCTTAAAGTTAATAGAACAAGGACTGGAGAAAAATGTTGCCATCTTTTTACAGACCGACTACATACCATAGCACAAGGTTTAGCACTGACTATGAGTGTGCTGTATAAACTAGAGACGCTGCCATACTGTGTTAAATAAATAGAACTTCACCATATGAACATTTTTTTATTTGTCTGCCATACAAGTCGTTGTGAATTAGCTGCTTCTAAAGAAATACTACAACTACAACTGACGGTTTTGTCAAAGCCTCTAGAAAATGAATCCACACCAATCAGATTATAGAATGAAATAACTCACTCACTCATTCATCATCTACAGTATATTGCTTTATCCTGTATACAGGGTCACAGAGGGCCTGGAGCCTATCCTAGGAGACTTAGATGAAGAGGCAGAGTCCACCTTGTACAGGTACCAACTGATTGCTGGGCAACACGAATACACACACTCACACGGCCAATATGGGAATGAGACCAGATGTTCTGCAAATGTGACAAAAGATTTCATTTGATTTTTTTGAACAAATGTACAATTTATGTGTATAACAGAAGTGTACAAGAGCTGTTCAGCGAACAATTTCTGTCCCCCAGTAATGTATGAAATGCACATCGATTTGACTCTTATGAATTACATAGAGTATAAAAATGAGCATAAATGCATCCCTACCTTCTGCTTAATGAATTAAAGATAAACTGTTTTCAGCTGCATGGATTTCTTATTGCCCTGAAGTTTAGAAGTTGGACTGTTATGTAACTTTTGGAAGGATATGCCATATTTGGCTGGTTATGTTCATGATGTCAGTCCAGAGTTGGTCTATGACTGTGGTACACTAAATCATTAGATTAATGTAGCTCAGTGGATTGTAAGAAATCTATCTTCCTGATCTGGTACAGTGATCTTGGACTTACATGAACCTAACAGCATGCCAACTTGTTTAAAGGGGGAAATTATTAAGTTCCACTGAATCATCTGCCCAGAATATTTTATAACTGTTCACTAATCATATTCTTTTGTTTTAGAGAAAAAGTGGGATCTGAGGTTTTGTAAATTATGTCCACTCTGAACGGTTTTACCAAATGTGATTTCCATTAGTAAGATGTGAAGATCTAGGGCTATTAAATAAGCAGTAAACAGGCAGATCTGGTGCTTGCATCATTTTTTATTAGCTTGTTGGTTCCTACTTAAATGAAAAATAAAAGTTATGATAACAAGTTATGTCTGACACCAGTACCATCAGTCAATTACTGTATAATTTGCATACTTACATAATGTTATTTTGTCCATTATATTTTGTTCTATTTTGCATACTTAATTAAGCAATTTTTTAGAAACAAATCCTGACTGATATACACTATATGGACAAAATATTTGGCCAAACCTGCAATTATGAACTTCAGTAACACCCAATTCTTAATCCATAAGGTTTAATATGATGTTGGCCCACCCTTTGCAGCTATAACTGCTTCAACTCTTCTTGGACCTTGCTTTGTGCACAGGTGCGCAACCATTTTGAAACAGAAGGGGGCCATCCCCAAACTGTTCCCACAAAGTTGGGAGCATGAAATTGTTCAAAATGTCTTGAACAATGTCTCTGATTAATGAATCAGAGACATTGTTAATGATTGAGACATGTTAATATGTTACAATCATATTAACATAAAAATGTTAATAAAGAGACATTAATGATTAATGAAGCATTAAGTGTTTCTTTCCCTGGGAGTAAGCAGCTGAGCCAGAGTCCTGAAAAACAACCCCACACCAATTCCATCACGACTGTGGACCAGAGCACAAAGCAAAGTTTTTTTTTTTTGGATTTTTACCCCCGATTTTCTCCCTAATTTTTTAGTCATACACAGGGAAAGAAACACTTAATGTGGGAGCACTAAGTACCTCTCATCCCTTCCCTCTGAGAGAGCTCGGCCAATCAGCTCTCTATAGACCTCCGGCTGTGAGATCACCTGGGATTCGAACTAGCGATCTCCGGATGATAGGGCGAGCGCTTTTACCACTGCGCCACTCGGAGGCTCCAATAGGACACCTTTGGGATGAATTGGATCAGAGACCTTCCCAAGCCAGGCCTTCCCCTGCTGAAAAAAACAGCATAGACCAGTATAGCTGGTTAACATTATACCAGCATATGTTGTGTTTTGGTGCTGGTATGCTGGTGACCAGCATACATTTAGCTGGTATGCTGGTCACTTTACTGGTCCACAGCATACCAGCATATATTTTGCTGGTATGCTGGTGACCAGCATTACAGTGCCATGATACCATGGTGTTCACCACCCCATCTAATATTGGTATGGTATAAAAGCCAGAATACATAGAAGATCCATATGTATTACATATGTCATCCAATATGTAAAATATAAAACAGAATCAGTATAAAATCAGCTTTATTGGCCAACACAAACAACATTAACACTGTGTAATATGTAACAATATGTTCAATATGCACAATTGTAACAATATGATCATTTAACAATGAACAGCAAATAGTTTTTTTATAAATAACAAAATAAATAATAACAAAAACAAATAATAATAATAAAAAATAATAACAAAAACAAAACATGAGACCAACCTCTCAGGGACACTTTCACACAGTTACTTTCACACCACAGGAGTGTAAATGAGTGAGCTTGGC